>CANXYC010515641.1:0-10196 GCA_948193065.1 Aleurites moluccanus
TAAAATTCAGTCGAGTTAACAAATGGGTTTCATACAAACTTGGTCCAAGGAAAGATGACCAAGTCATTTACAAGATAAATATAGTAATCACATGAAACAATTATCATCTGTTTGAGAATATCATGGGAATTTCATTTAATAATTCAATAATATAATGTCATATAACATGTGAATCATATAGGTGAACATTAAGAAGGCTTGGACATATCGTTTCAAGGAAGCAATAAGCATATGCAATGTTCATACTTACCTCTCAATAATTTATCCTTGTATTTCCCTCAATAGCTTGTTCATTAAATAATCTCCTCAAATTTCTTGAGTTCTCTTCTCCTATGAAAGTTTCCCCAAATTCTCAAAATTAGGGTTTTCCTTAATCAATAATACATAATATAATTCCTTGTAATTTAACCCTCTTATTGTCTCTATAATTGTTTCCTAACATCAATTTAATTTATTCCTTAAAGAAAAATCTGAAATTCAAAACGTATTTACTATTCACATCACTATTCATCAAATTTCATAAATTTTAATATCTTCCATATTAATCAAAATTAATAGTCTTAATTACTTATAATAGACTCTATATACTTATAAATAACTATTCTAATTACCAGAAATTCATAATCTAAAGAGAAAATGAAGTTTGGAGAAAATTACTTTATTTTCCCCAAAACTGAGTTCTTGAAGAATTTGACTTGAAAATGAGAATCACAACCTTAGAATGCTCTAATTTAATGATCTAATGCATTAATTCTGAGTATTAATGCATTAGAAATCAAATGGGACAGATTTGAGAGAGATAGGAGAAGAAATGAAGAAAAATGAAGAAAAGAAGAAGAAGAAAATCGTGAAAGTAAAGCTACTGGGTATCTAGTTAAATAGGCTACTGCCTCACAATTCCGCTTCGCCAGCTCGCCTCGCCAGTCCGCTTCGGCGATGCCACTTCGCCAAAGTCAATTCGCCAATCTGCTCCAGCAATGCCACTTCGCCAAAGCCTCTTCGCCAATCCCACTTCGCATGTCCACTTCACATATGCCACCACGCATATGCCACCTCGGCAATGCCTCTTTGCCAAACTCTCCTCTTTGCCACTTGCCACCTCACATATGCCACCTCGGCAATGCCTCCTCGCCAAACTCTCCTCTTTGCCAATTGCCATCTCAGCAATCCCACTTCGCCAATTCTCCTCTTCGCCAATTGCCACCTCGGCAATCCCACTTCGCCAATTCTCCTCTTCGCCAATTGTCAACTCGGCAATCCCACTTCGCCAATTTCCCTCTTCGCGAATTGCCACCACGGCAATTCCACTTCACCAATTTCCCTCTTTGCCAATTCGCCTGTTCGCATTACCGGCTCACAAATTCCACCTCGTATTTTCCTGCTCACAATGCCACTTCTCATATGCTAGCTCGCAATGTCACTTCGCATAAATAGCAGATTCTGCCAAGCTGGAACTCCTTCCTCGTTAACTCATACTAAACCAACTCGCAAATGAGCTACAGACATCCAAACTCTCTGATTCTTTTTGTCACTTAAAATAAACACTTAGGGGTCCAACATATCTAAAATTTTAAATCAAAAGGAGATCTACACAAACTATGGTGAATTTCTAAAGTTCACCCTGACTTTACTGTCCAAAATCATCCGAACAGGTCTGATTAATTTCAATCTCAACTGAGCTATACTTATTCAATTCCCCTAAAATTTTACAGATAACAACATAAAACATAAAGAAATATTTCTCATGTATATACTTTTGGCTCATTCAGCCTTAATCATTCCCATAAAAATTAAAAATTCTCAGATTCCTGCAGAAAATAATGAACCAGACAGGTCCTGGTCAAAGAGGCATATCTCCTCACACACACAAAATTTCATAAAAAACTTTTACAAACCTAAAGATAAGATATATATAACTTTTATGTTTTACACTTTTCCAAATTATTCCTTTAAAATCCTAAAATCTACCTCACAAAATCCTTCTTGTATATAGATTCTGAATTCCTCAATTCATTAATCTATCCACAATCAAATCAACAACATACAATAATATCTAAAAAAAAAAAATTATGACAGGTATTACAGCTTCATTTTAAAAGTCCAATACTATAAAAGATCATTAAATCATCTCAAGTTTAAGATTTCTTCAAAAATCCCCATTTGAGGAGAAAGATGTATTTTCTCTATAACTCAATTTCTGTTATGATTTGAGCTTATAGGTTATTAGAATAGTTATATATAAGCTATGAGGAGTATGTTATATGCATTTATGGCCATAGATTTTAGTTATTGGAAGAATTAGGGCAAAGGTGAATAGTAACATAAATAGTACCAATTCTTCTATTCTTCCATAATTTTTTTTAAGAATGGTTAAATTAAGTTTAAGAATTAACTAAATGAGCTTTAAAGAATCTCTAATTACAAGAATTTGAAATGGATAATGTTGAGTAAGGAAAACCTTAAATTTGTAATTTGTTGAAATGTGTTAGGCTTAGAGTATTAAAGTGCTTTTGAATTGATTTGGAGCTTGATAGAGTTTTATGGGCCTCAGTTTGGATTATTGCTTTGAGGAGGTGAGTTATGCATATGTGCTTTGTATGTATTTGTATATGTATATATATGATTCTTCTGCTGAAATTCATTTTGAACATATCTATGCAATTGTTAAGTTCGTATTTCCTTGAAACCAACGATATTTGTTATATATATATATGTGATTCTTCTGCTGAAATTCATTTTGAACATATCTATGCAATTGTTAAGTTGGTATTTTCTAGACACCAACGATATTTTTTATATATATATATATATATATATATATATATATATATATATATATATATATATATATCTTGATACCATTATTGTGCTTTAGAGTTTGTATTACTACCCATTTCTTTAGAGCCAACTCATTATTATAGTATAAACTGATTAGTCTGAAATGTTCATTGATTGATAAGAACCTTTGTTACAAATAATTGTATTCTGAACCGAGTATATGTTATTATCAGAACACCTTCCCTATGATGAATAAATCATAGGACTGTGTACACCAATGACTTGACTGATAGAGTTAAAGTATTAGGGTCCTTCTTAAAGGGGATAAAGTTTCTCTAGGCTTGTGTTAGCGCAAACACGTGTTCTTTTTATGGAGATCGTAGTACTTATGTTCTGTTTATGGATGTTGTTAGACTCTTGTTCTAACATCTACATTGCTTACCATATATATATATATGTATTTGTGATGTGCCATTTCTTGTAGGCACTTCTGACCTCTGATTTCTGATTTTGATTTTGATTTGTATATGACTTTTGATTATATATATTCTGATATATGTAATATGTACTATGTTTATTAAATATATGGATAAAGACAACACTTCGAACCTTTGATATGATTCTAAATCTCAGGTTTGACATATGCATAATTTATTGAGTTGAAGGGACACCCTCTTTTTATTGTGGTTTTCAAGTGATAGAGTTGTCGGTCCTAAGACCGAAAATAGAGCTTTTTGACTTCTTTCTCCAAGAAGCTAATTAAAAGTATAGACTCTGATTATTTTGGATATTTTGTTATTATTTTGAGATGTAATCATCTCAGAGCTCCATAATAGTTGAATAGTTGTAATATTCTTTTGGGTTATCACTTGTTTATTTTGGATAGAGGACCTTATTTGCCTTTGATCCATAGCAAACAAGTTAATTATATTTTGGATGGTTATATTACAGGTTGATAATGTTTATGATTTAGATTTGTGGATGACTATAGATATTGTTTTGTTATTGCCACAGGTTAGGTTGGTGTGTTCTACGGATTTTTGATGGCCTTAAGCCTATTCATGCCCTAAGACCATCGCATCTTTGGTTTTGGGATGTGATAGCTATAGCAGTGGATATTAAGTTAATTGAAGAGTAAATAGGTCAAATTAGTTTAAGGAAGTATAAAAATAACATTTAAGGAATATTTTTGCCGAAGAACTTTAAGAATGATAATAAGCAGCATTGTCGGTGATCAATTTTTATAATATTTTTAAGAGATTCTTTACTAAAACCAATTGAGAAAACTTTAAACTTGGATCTTAAGGATCAATGTGAAGTTAAATAGGTGAATGAAAGGTAAAGAAGAATAAGGTGTTTAGAAAACCCTAAATTAGAGCAATTGTTGGTTTTCAATTTTTAATTAATTTTTTATAGTTCTTCTGTCCAAATTTATTTTACATATCTTAAATTAGATAAATTATGGATCAATTAAAAATAAATTGAAATAAGTATAGTGTATTAAAGGTGATTGGAGTAGGAGATAAGAAGAAGGAATAGTAACTAATGGCATATTTCTAAATAAGTGAAAATTTAGACCCAAATTCCTATCAAACATTATTTAAATATTGAATAAATAGATTTTTCCCTTTCTTCTTTAGTGATAGCCAACCACTTAGATAATAAATGGAGAGGTTTTAATTGATTTTTTTTTTCTTCTTTCATTATTTCACCTCCATTTGTCCTAAATCTTGAAAAATCTAGTAATTTCTTATTTTTCTTCCTTTCCTTATTAGTCTATTATAAGTAAAGAAAAAAAAATAAAAGGGATAGAAAAAAGCTCTTTATATGACTGAAGCATCATTCCCTTTACTTCAAAATTTATTTCTCCAACCTTCCTTTATATCTAATCATTCAAGCTAATTAAGGTTAAATGTTTAGGAAGGAATTGCTATGGAAAGGTTGATTTAGTTACTAATCAAGGAATTTGAGGCAAAATAAAGAAGGGATTAAAGTATTCAAGGTAAGATAAATTCTTAAACTTAGTCTTTGATTCAATTTAATGAATTCTATAGCTAGAATAGTTGATAAATTGGATTATTTGAATTGTAAAGTGATGATATGTGGAAGTTAGATTACGGTTATAAGAACTTTTGAAGAAATAGAAATTTGTAGCTCATATAACGTAGTTTTAAGGAAAGAATTTGAAAAATTATAAAATATAAAAGTTATAGATATATGTCTTACTATATGTCTATAAAAATTTTTTGAAAAATTTGAAATGAGTAGACCTTTAATTAGGATTGGCTCGGATTGAGATGGTGCAGAAAATATTAGGGTTAATTATTATTTTTCCCCTGTAGAATAACTCAATACACTAAGTTTTTCCTGACTTTTCAAAAATATACTAACTCTCCCCTGACAAATGTCACAATACACTACCAGACCCTTCCATCCAATTTTACCATTAGTCAACCGTTAGTCAACTCTACAAGAATAGTAAAAAGATAGAAATATCCTTACCCTTTATTTTTAATTAATTATATTTTATTTTTGCTATAAAAAATATTTTTTAGAGTTAAAAAATTATTTTCTTATTTTTTGACAAATTTTAAAATAAAAAATAAACAAAAATATTTTTTAAAAAATATTTTTTTATTTTTTATTTTAAAAAATAATTTAAGAAGAAATTAAATTATTTCTTCTTAAATTTTTTAATATAAATAAAAAAATTCATTATCATATTTTTGATAAATTTAAAAATAAAAATTAAAAATTTTTTTTTAAATTTTTTTTTTTTTTTTTTTTTAAAAAATATTTTTATTTATTTTTATTTTCAAATTTGTCAAAAATATGAAAAATATATTTTTTAACCCTAAAAAATATTTTTTAAAGTAAAAATAGAATGTAATTAATTAAAATTAAAGAGTAAGGGTATTTCTATCTTTTTACGATCCTTGTATGGTTGAATAACGGTAAAATTGGACAGAAGGGTATAGTAATATATTGTAACATTCATCACGGGGGAGTTAGTATATTTTTAAAAGGTTGGGAGGGATTTAGTGTATTGGGTCATTTTACAGAGGGAAAATAGTAATTGACTCAAAATATTACTGTGTTTTGTGAATTTTAGAATCTTAAAGTTTGAATTAGGAAAGTACAAAACATGAAAAATGTTTATTATATGTCATATAGGTGCCTGTAAAATAGTTTTACAATTGAAGGTCTACGGATTGAGTTACAGGTGAAAGAGTGGGGTCTGCCCGGGTTAGTATTATAGAGCAATAGGCTAATTTCAAATGATCACCATAAATTGTGTAGTAATGGGATTAATCTAAATTTTAGTTATGTTGTAACATAAAATATCTAGTTTAAGTAGGAAAAATAATTAAAGCAATTGGATAAGTGTAGTGAGAGATATGAATGAAAACACCATGATTGCCAATAGAAATTTTCTTAAGAACAAACTCTAGGATTTGGGAATTTTAGGAAATTTATTTAATTTAAGTTTAATTAATGTAATTTCATGTTAATTAGTGTTTAAATTGAGATTAATTGAATATGTAGCATCAAAGGACTAATGAAGATGAAGTGGAGAGCGTAGGTGTTATATCACTGTATTAAGAAGATAAAAGTTGAAAATATGGAGTTTAAATGCTAAAATGAGTTATAAATATATTATTATGCATATTGTAATCATTATTGAACCCATTTATTTGTTGTCATCATTGGACCGAACCATAGAAAAACCATTTGAAGATGTTGAATATTGCTTTGATACTTGCTAAATGTTTGGTGACATGACATGATAGAAATACCCTACCGATGAGGTAGTAGGTGAAAATCATCGGTATTGTGTACAATGACCTACTGAACAGGGTACAATGTCCTAGCCCAGTTAGGAGAGGTGGTAATACTCCTAACCAAAAGGTCTGATCAACCTTGTGTATCTCACGAGTTATTTCACGAGACCCTATATCTATTATGTTCATGTTTATTCAACTTACTAAACCTTGGATATATGTGACCTATATTGATAATATTTGTTTTATTGTTGATTACCTTATTTATTCATTGATTTTGATAATTTGAATTTTATATGACATGAACATCTTACCTAACCTTTTGTATAATAATATGTTTATGACTCACTGAGTATGTTTACTCACCCATTTAGTGGTTTCTACTTTTCAGATTCAAAATCGGTAGAGGTAGATGTTCCAAAAGTCTTCTCCTTCCTCTTAATTGGAATTGACAGTATCAAATTATGTTATTTTGTCTTTTATATATTTTGATTCTTAGAATGCTCCATAGATTTGAGGTGTAGAATTGTATTGAAAATAATTGTGTAAAAAATTATTACTATGAAGCATGAATAGGAAATGTAAAAGTAAGTATATGTAAATAATGATATTTAATTCCTTAATATATGAACATAATTATTATCTTATATGAATATTGAAGTAATTGCCTATTGTGATTGGAAATTATGGATGAATTATTATAGTGAGGTTATAAGGGTGGTTTAGAAGTCTATTTTCAATGTAGGTTGAGTATTTTGGGAAATATTAAAGATGTTGAAATTGACACTATTCATATTGGAAAATATATTGAGATTATTGTAATATCTGCCATTTTGTAGTATATTTATTGATTTTGTATGTTTAGAGAATTTATTAAATTTCTAAATGAGAATGTTGAGAATTTCAGAAAACTTTTATCTTGGATGCGACAGAATTCAGTGATAATAATTTCATGTTCTTAAAGACATAATTTGGTAAAGTGTAAAACATGAAAGTTGTTAATTTATGTCTTACTATAATTCTGTAAAATGGTTTAACAAAATTCTGTATATGTGATGAGTTGTGTCTATTTGAGCAAGGCTGGTCTGGTTGAGAGTTTCTGCAGGGATGCAGTGTCTGTTTGGAATTACTGGAAATGACTGAGGAAGAATTAGCTAAAGTTGTGAACATGAAAAATGTTCCTTTTTATGTTGAGATAATGCCTGTAAAATTTTAAAATTTTTGGATAAGTATATCTCAGTGAAGAGTAATTTGTATCAGGGATGTTCGGTTAGATTTTGAGGCAGGAGTCTAGGTGACTTTTGGAGAATCACTATGATTTGGGTGTTGCTTATTTTGATTTGAAAATTTTGATATGTTGTGTTTCTGTCTATTGATTGTAAGTGACAAGAAGAATTGATAAGTTTGGATAATTGTAGCTCATTTGCGAGCTGGCTAAGTGGGGGATGTTCAGGCAGGAAAGTTAACTTAGAAGTATTGGTTATGGCGAGCCAGCAAAATGCGAGGAGGCATTTCGCGGACTGGCAATGCGAGGTGGCATTATGGCAAAGTGGCGAAGAGGAAAGGCGAAGAGCTTGGCGAAGAGGCATTGTGCAAAGAGAGAATGTGCGAAGTGGCAGTTCGCGAAGAAGCGAAGAGGCGAAGAAGCATTGCCGAGGTGGCATATGCGAGGAAAAGTTATGAGGAGAGTCTGGCGAGGCAGCATACGCGAGGTAGCATATGCGAACTGGAATGTGCAAGTTAGCATTTCTGGATCAAGATTTGCGAACTGGAAAGTGCGAGCTGGGAATGCGAAGTGGGTTTGGCGAGCTGGCTTAGGCGAGGAAGCCTTGCCGAGGCAGAATGGCGAGCTGGTCAGCGTGTTTCTGGAAAGAAGTTTATTTAAACCCAGTGAACCCCAGTAGCGTTTTCACGATTTTCTTTCTTTCTTCCACTGAAAGTTTCAGTCCTTATCTCAAATTGTTCCATTTTATATTCTAAGGTATTAATACTTAGATTAATGCAATAGACTTCTAGATTAGTCTATATTAAGGCAGAATCATCAATTTGAGCAGTATTTTGCAGAAATCTCAGTTTGAAGGAAATAAGATAAATTTTCTTCCTAAGTTATTTTCTGTGAATTTATTTAAGTTTATGGGATAGGATAACTAATTCTGAGTATGCGGAATTTATTGCTAGTGATCTGAAGCAATTAATGGTAATTAATGTGGGAGAAATTTGGAGGTTTAGACTGCTGTGAACAGTAATTCCGAAAATTTAATGTGAAATTTAATGCAGTTTTCTTTAAGAAATAAATGAAATTATTGTTGGGGATTAAGAATAGGGATTCTAAGATAACTAATCATTAGAAAATCATGTGAATATTATTGGTTTGGAGAACCCTAATTTTTTATATATTGGGGGAATTTCTTAGGAGGAGGAATTCGGAATTTACTGAGGAAATTAAGTAGCAGAATTGCTAAGGGAAATTTAAAGAAATTGTGTATGAGGTAAGTATAAACATTCTATTTGACTTCTGTTCCTTGGAATTTAAAATGACCAAAATATTCTTATATTGAACTTTCTTTTTTCATATATTTATATACTTGAACTATGTGAATGGCTTGATCAATATTCTTGGATCAAGTTCATATGTTTCTTGCTTATAGATTTGAATAATGCATATGATGATGGTCTTACGACCAATATGCTTCTTACGATTTTGAAACCCATGGCCCATGGACAGAACGCTCTTCCCAATGAGAGTAAATTTATTGGTCCATTGTGCACTTTGGGAGCCCAGCCGATAGGGTTTTTATCGGTGTTCCACCAAGAGGGGGCCAAGAGCTCTAGGCGCAAGCCTGGCCAAGCATGTGTGCACATTGAGGTAGCAAGGCTACCGATACTTATGTATGATATGTGATCAGCTCTTTCAGATGATATTTGATAATGTCATTCTTTATGGGCATTTTATGTTCTAAATATGAACCATGATTTGAATTTGACATGATTTGATATAGCCAAACCATTATGAAAACCACATTTCTTTCATGTAAAACTCATGACACCTTTCATGCTTACATGCATAATTATTTGTTCATGACCATGATTCGATATTCAATTCTTATTGTATAATGTTCATATCTTGCTGAGTTGAAGGCTCACTCCTCTTCTGTAGATTTCAGGTGATAGCTTAGCTCGTGAGGGGGCTAATAGAGAAGATCGGGCTTCTTGACTTATTTTCTCCAAGAAGCTTCATTGTAATTATTCTTTTGAGATATTTTGTATATTTATTAATGGTATGGTGATATAATATGAATCGGAGTATACTCTAGAGCTTCGTAGCTAGTCTTTTGGGAATACTAGAATATTTTGATGTATGAATGTTATCCTTTGGATAGTCTTATTCCTCTTTGATGAGAGATATCTCCTTTTAATCATTAAGGAACAAGAGAAAGATATGGAAAGATATAGAAGGATATGATTGAATTGATTTGATTATATGTATGAATATGGCAAATGTATGATAAAATATGATGTTACAATTTATTTGATGTTTGATAAGATTTATGATTTGTGAGTTCTACGGGTTTATGATGGCCTTAAGCCTACCCTTGCCCTAGGACCGTCGCGCCACTGGAGTTGCGATGTGACAAT
>CANXYC010515813.1:0-13935 GCA_948193065.1 Aleurites moluccanus
CGGATGGATTTTTATGGAATAGTTTGATTGAATTTTTTCGTTGAAATTTTATCAAATGGGATTATGATTTCCTTGAATTTTTAATGAAATTTAGAGTTGGAAATTATTTAGAAATCAATTTCTAACTTTTTGGTATATTAAAATCATGATTTGGTGACCAAAAATATGAAAAACCAGTTTAAAATCCATTCGGGTCGCTATCTAGGTAGAAATGACCCGGTTGGAGGTAGAAGAAGACCTGGACGACAGGTCGTTTGTTTTGGTTACCAAACGACCCGTCGTCTATTTTTTTATTTTGTCTGCTAGCTTACTTAAATGACATGTCGTCTGGGCCTTGTGTGATGGGCTCTGTTTGGGCTAGACGATATGTCATTTTATCAATTGGGTTTGCCAGCTGTTTGGGCTAGACGACATGTCGTTTAGGGCTGTTGGTTTGGGCCACTGATCTTTTTGTGAGTCTGGAATAGAACAGGGACTATACCTTTCATAATTACTATTTAGTCACTGTTTGAGAAAAATTTCCAATTAAGTCCTCACATTGAAAATTACTAATTTTTTTTTTTTATTTTTTTATTAGTTTATTATTTAAATTTGAAATTATTGGGAATGGTATTTTGTCTGATGGTCTCTTTTGAATTAATTTGCAAAACAATGCCTTCTATAATGCGATGCATGTTTATGATAACGCTGGTGTGAAACGTTGTGTTATGAATGAGGATTCCTCTATGTTGTGGCACCGGAGATTGGGACATATCTCCGTTAATAGAATTAAACGATTAGTAAATGATGGAGTACTTAGTGCTCTTGATTTTATTGATTATGATACTTGTGTGGACTGCATAAAAGGAAAGCAGAGCAACAAGTCAAAGAAAGGTGCTAAGAGGAGTTCGAAAATATTAGAGATCATACATACAAAGATTTGTAGTCCGGATATGGACTCATATGGTCAGAAATACTTCATCACTTTCAGTGATGATTACTCACGTTATATGTATCTCTACCTGCTTCATAATAAACACAAAGCATTAGATGCCTTTAAGTTTTTTAAAGCTGAGGTAGAGAAACAATGCGGTAAGCAAATTAAGATCGTGAGGTCATATAGAGGTGGGGAGTACTATGGTAGATACACTGAAGATGGATAAGGACCCGGTCCTTTTGTGAGGTTTCTTAAAGAGCATGGGATAGTTGCCCAATACACCATGCTTGGTTCTCCGGACCAGAATGGTGTTGCAGAAAGGAGGAATCGAACATTATTAGACATGGTGCGGAGTTTGCTGAATAGCTCCAAACTACCTAAATCTTTGTGGACTGAAGCTTTTAAAACGGCTACGTATATATTGAACCGGGTTCCAACCAAGGCTATTACAAATACGCCTTTTGAGTTATTTAATGATTAGAAACCAAGTTTGCGATATGTGCGGGTTTGGGGATGCCCGTCTGAAGTAAGAGTTTATAATCCACAAGAAAAGAAGTTAGACCCAAGGACTATAAGTGGTTATTTCATTGGATATGTTGAAAAGTCCAAAGGGTATAGATTTTATTGTCCATCTCATACTACTAAGATTGTGGAATCAAGAAACGCTAAGTTTCTTGAAAATGACTTGATCAGTAGGAGTGATCAATCTCGAAACTATATTTTCAATCATTCGGATACCTAACCTTCCACATCAAGTGTGAGATTGGTTATTGTTCACAACACACCTTCAGTTCAACCGACTGTTGAACAACCAATCATCGAGGCTCCACAACTTGCTGATGTTGATGTGATAGATCCAGTTGTTCAGCAATTACTAGAAACTGTTGAGCAACCAGTTGAACAACATACTCCACTGGAGAACGTTGGTACAACATTAAGGAGATCTTCCATAATGAAAAGACTAGCAATTCCTGGTGATTATATTGTGTATCTATAAGAAGCTGACTATAATATTGGATCTGAAAATGATCCTAAAACATTTTCACAAGCATAAGCTGCGATAAATCTGATCTGTGGTACAATGCCATGAAGGAAGAGATGGATTCAATGGCACATAATGGAGTCTGGTCCTTAGTTGAGTTGCCTGATGGAATAAAAGCCACTGGTTGTAAATGGGTCTTTAAAACAAAGAAGGACTCATTAGGCAACATTAAGAGATATAAGGCTAGACTTGTTGCCAAAGGATTCACTCAAAAGGAGAGGATCGATTACACATAGACTTTTTCTCCTGTATCTAAGAAAGATTCTTTTCTTATCATTTTGGCATTGGTTGCCCATTTTGACATGGATTTGCATCAAATGGATGTGAAAACAACATTCCTCAATGGGGATCTAGAGGAAGAGGTTTATATAAAACAACTAGAAGGATTCTCCTCTAGTGATGGTGCGCATTTGGTTTGCAGGCTTAAGAAATCCATATATGGATTGAAACAACCATCCCGCCAATGGTATTTAAAATTCCATGATGTTATCTCTTTATTCGGTTTTGTAGAGAATGTTATGGATCAGTGTATATACCAGAAGGTTAGTGGGAGCATAATTTGTTTCCTTGTACTGTATGTGGATGACATCTTACTTGCAACCAATAATAAAGGGTTGCTACATGAGGTGAAACAATTTCTCTCTAAGAGTTTTGATATGAAAGATATGGGTGAGGCATCCTATGTCATTGGTATTAAGATCCATAGAGATAGACCTCGAGGCATTATAGGACTATCTCAAGAAACCTATATTAACAAAGTCTTAGAGAGATTTCAGATGAAAGATTGTTCACCAAGTGTAGCACTTATTGTGAAGGGTGACAAGTTCAATTTGAACCAATGGCCGAAGAACGATCTAGAAAGGGAACAAATAAAAAACATTCCATATGCTTCAGCTGTCGGAAGCTTAATGTATGCTCAGGTTTATACTAGACCTGACATCGCTTTTGCTGTTGGAATGTTGGGAAGATATCAGAGTAACCTGGGTTTAGATCACTGGAGAGCTGCAGAGAAAGTGATGAGGTATCTTCAAGGTACCAAAGGTTACATGCTTATGTATAGACGAACTGACAACCTGGAGGTAGTTGGCTATTCAGATTTGGACTTTGTCGGCTGTGTTGATTCTCAGAAATCAACATTTAGATACATTTTTATGTTTGCTGGTGGAGCCGTATCCTGGAGGAGTGCAAAGCAGACCTTGCTACTACTTCCACTATGGAGGCCGAGTTCGTTTCTTGTTTTGAGGCTACATCGCATGGTGTATGGTTGAAGAGTTTTATATCTGGCCTTAGAGTTATGGATTCAATTTCTAGACCATTGAAGATGTTTTGTGACAATTAGGCTGTAGTCTTTATGGCTAAAAACAATAAAAGCGATAGTCAAAGTAAGCACATCGACATTAAGTATTTAGCCATAAGGAAACATGTTAATAAAAATAAAGTGGTCATTGAACATATTAGCACTGAATTTATGATAACTGATACTTTAACTAAAGGCAAGCCACCGATGAGTTATAAGGATCATGTAGCTAGGATGGGACTTGGTCCTATCATGTGACTTTTCATTATATTGACGATTTTTGTTTTATGAAACTCTTATTTAGTTGTAATGTTACTCTCAAATTTGTGTATACATTCATTTATGAAAATGACAATTTACTTATGGCCCTAGAATAAACATAAGGTTTATTCATTAAGTTACGTTGTCATATATAAGCTAACATTAAAGAGATGGAATACGTTGTAATACATGGAAGATAATACTCACATTTAGAGGCCTTATCGTCATGATTCATGCATTTTGTTTCTTTTCTATAAGTATAAAGTTTTGTGGATTTGATTGGATAGATCCTGTTGGGATCAAGTGGGAGATTGTTGGATAAAGCCATTGTGATCCCATGCATGTAGTGGATTTGACTCCATATTTGATCCACTCTTCCATTTTCCCTTCCACCCCTTCCACGTTCTCCATTTCCTATGACAACAAACCCATTATTTCCAACAACCTTGATGGGAGGTTGCTGTAAAAAAGCCAATTAATGGGTATAAATAGGGGTCTAGACCAAGCATTCTAGTTAGTGAAAATACACCATCCAAAAGAGAGTGCATTGGCTAGTAGTCCGAAAATTTGTTTACATTTTTAAACTTCAAAAGGAAGAAAGTCCATTCAATTCCAATCGGCTCAACCATGGCGGGAGGTTAGCTTAAATGTTTGGTCTAATAATTCCGCATTTGATTCTAATTTTTGCTTGTTGTTTAATTTAGAAACATATTTAAAATCTATTAAGTCTACCAAAATATCCTATTTGTCCTTGGGTTATTTGAATTTTAGAATATTGATTAATATTGTCAGTCGAATGAATGGTATATCAGTTATCTTTGCTCTACAAGAGCAAGGCTGAAACACTCCATGATGAGGTTGAGCAGTTGAAGAACAAATGGATTAGGATGCAGCAATCTGTTGATGATTCTATGAGAAAAGGGGAAGAGATCTATCAAAAATGTTACCAAGTGGGTGACTAGTGCAGACAAAGCTATTGAAGAGGTGAGGATATTTTCCAAGGCAAAGAGTAACTGAAGAAGAGGTGCTTTGTTGGATTGTCTCAATTGTTGTTCCAAGGACCACGGCTACAACTTGCAACCCCAAGCTTGGAAGGTCTGAGAGTGGAATTGAAAACTATGAAGGATAAATTGGGTGAAATTTTTCAAGTTGAGTTCCTGTGCGGACTGAAAGTCATTGAGCTGACATGCTTTGCTAGTGAATCTACCTTTTTTGCCTTCTTATTTCCTTCAAGCATTTGGTAGAAGAAGACTCCCAACCATTCTCAGTATTTCAAAATTTGAGAATTTTAAAAATATTGAAATTAAGCAAATTGATAATTTATGTGCCATCATCAGTATATTTTCAGAATCTAGTAACTGTATGAAAGTATCAAAATTTCATGGTTCAGTAAATATGATAACTGTCTTTGTAGCTAGAAACAGGAGAAAACACAAGAATTTTAGGAAAGGAATTTACTAGGGACAAACACATAAATTTTAGAAAAGAATACTCACTTAAATTTTAGAAAAAACACTATAATAATGAATAAATTTATTTAAAAGATATAAAAATAATAAAAAGTACTAACAAACATATATTTCAATTAGAAAAAATAAAAAATTATTATAATATCATTGAAAAAAAAAAAGGAAATTGGAAAAGAAAATGAGAAGTATAAAAGAAAATGAAGGAAAATTGGAAAGAAAATAAAGAAAAATGAAGGAAAGAAAAAGTGAAAGAAAACAAAATTAAATAGTACTTTATCAAGGATTAAAAATTAATTTTCAAAATAGAATGACTATTTAATTAATTTTAGTAAATTTTATGGACTAAACAGTGATCTATTCTAAAAAATTTAAAAAATTAAGAGGATTAAAATAAAAAAGTGAAAAAAATAAGATTAAATAATACTGTTTAATAATTAAAGAGTCAATTTTCAAAATAGAAAGACCATTTTATTAATTTTAATAAATTTTATGGACTAAATAATAATTTATTAACAAAATTTAAAAATCAAGTGAGACACGTACCCTTTTATCTTAATCTAGATATGTTTATGGCTAAAAGTCTTGTGCAGCTGAGAAGAATGAATATAAAAGAATGCGAGAATATGCAAGAAATAATAGTAATTGAAGTAGATGGAGCTGACAATGAGATTGGATTCAATCACCTAAACTATCTAGGACTTGATGATCTACCATGCCTTATAAGCTTCTCTTCAGGTAATAATGTCTTAAATTTCCCATATTTGGATGAAGTGATTGTTAGAGAATGCCCAAACATGAAGATTTTTGCATTAAATGAAATTTTATTAGTAATAAAATTTTATTAATTTGTATAATTAATAGTAAAAATTAAATAATAATAATTTCTAAGATAATTATTATTAATATAAAAGCAGGGTATTTATGAAAAATATAAAATAAAAATTATTAATTTAATTAAATTAATTATTTTTTTAATTTGTGTGAAAATAAAAATAAGTTTATTTTTTTTCGAACAAAGAGAATATGATTTGTAAAAAGACAATTGGAGAAATAAAATGAAATAAATTCCAAAGGAATGACTTTCGAAGGTACTATATGGGAATCGTTTTACATTCAACTTATTTTAAGTTGAAGTAAAACGAAAAATTTAATTTTAAATTGTAAAACTATTTAAAATTTAATTATTATTATATTCAGTATAAATTTTAAATTATTATTTTAAGTAATTTTTAATTTAATTAAAATTTAAGATAAATTTATCAAATAATTTAAAATGATTAGGTATTAAAAATTTTAAATTTTAAATATTAAATTTAATTATCAAATACTATTTTATTTTAATTTTCATATTTTATCACTTTAAATTGATGGTAGATCATATTTTATATGCTTCAGTTTGACCCTTAAAAGAAATAATGAAAAAAATTAAGAGTTCACATATGCATTTTACATACATAAATAGATTAGTTTAATTAAGAGTTTTAATAGAAGTTTTATAGTGGATGTTAGAACGTAAGGGATATAGATTAGGTACATATAAGTTTTGAAGAACATATATGACGGAGCGACGATTAGTGTGCACATAGTTAGAGAAGATTCAAGAGATTTTTCTATATCAATTGGGTTACATTAAGGGTCCGCAATGAGTCCTTACCTTTTTGCTTTGATAATGGATTAATTAACAAAGTATATACAAGAGGAAATCCCATGGTACATGATGTTTGCTGATAACATTGTACTAGTAAATGAGATAAAAGAGGGAGTTAATAGGAAGTTAGAGTTATGGAAGAACACTTTGGAGTCCAAAGAGTTTCAAGTTAAGTAGAACTAAGAAGAAATATATGTATTGCAAGTTTAGTGAAGGTCGAAATGGGGATAATGAGGGAGTTAACTTGGATAAAGTAGTATTGTCCCAAAGCACTCATTTTAAATATTTAGGCTCAATCCTCCAAGGAGATGGAGGATGTGAAAAGGACGTTAGCCATATGATAAAGGTTGAGTGGTTGAAATGGAGATTTTCCATGAGAGTTTTATGAGACCGTAAAATCCCACTCAAGCTAAAAGGTAAGTTCTACCGTACAACAACAAGACTTGCTATGATGTATGGTAGCGAGTGTTGGACAATGAAAGGATAATATATCTCTAAGATGTGTATTGCTGAAATGAAAATGTTGAGATAGATGTATGGAAATATTAGAATGGATCACATTCGAAATGAATGTATTAGAGAAAAAGTTGGAATAGCTTGCATTGAGGATAAATTTAGAAAAGTAGGTTGAGATAGTTTGGGCATGTGAGTTGTAGGCCTAGCGATACACCAGTTAGAAAAGTTGACCATATTATGCTAGATGTTAGAAAGAAAGGTAGAGGTAGACCTAAACTGTAATACCTATGTAATTTTTATTTATTTTTTGTTATGAATGTTTGTTGTGACCAAATTGATATTTTGAAAATCTTAGAAATTATGTTTGGGTAAGATTTCTGTGAGTCAGTATTGTGATTTCACAGAATATGTGGATAAGTGTGAATATATATATATATTTTAGATTTATATTTTATTTTAAGTCTGTTGGCAGTTGTGAATTTTGTATTTGAGAGGAAATATGTTTCCTCGACCAGAGCATGAGTGGTTCGCTAACTTTTGCAGTAAGTCTAAGTATGCTATTATTTATTTTGATAATATTAGTAGCTGAGCTAGTCAAGTTGTAAGCGTGAGAAATGTTTTTTTATGTGTTTTATAGGCAATTGTACAATTGAGGAGAATGGAAATTTTAGCTCGATTGCGAGATGGTCTAGTACGAGTTGGCAAGGAGGTTTTCCAGCTCGGCAGAACAGGTAGTGCAAATTGGCGAAGTAGAATCCCGCAAAGTGGAATTCTGCGAAGAGGATTTGGCGAAGCGAATTTGGCCAAGAGGACTTGGTGAGGAGGATTTGGCGAGGAGAATTTGGTGAAGAGGATTTGGCGAAGTGGCCTTTGCCAAGGTGAATTTGGCGAAGAGGATTTGGAGAAGTGGCCTTTGCCCAGGTGGATTTGGCGAAGAGGATTTGGCGAAGTGGCCTTTGCCAAGGAGGATTTGGTGAAGTGGACTCAGCGAATAGGCCTTTGCCGAGGTGGCATTTGGTGGAGTAGAAAATTCAGTGGAGTGGCCTTTGCCGAAGTGGAAAATGGCGAAGTGCGATTTAGCGAGATAGTGGCCTATTTAATGGAGAGGCAGTAACCCTTTTCTTTCACGATAATTTCTTTCTTTTCTTCTTTTTTTTTTCTTCATTTCTTCTCCAATCAGTTCCATTCGTTTTCTAGTGTATTAATACTCAGAATTAATGCATTAAATCATTATATTCTCTCATTTAAGAAGGCTTCAGTCATCATTCCAAAGTCAAGATTTTTCAAGGACTCAATTGGGGAAATAAAGAGATTTTCTCCGAACTCCATTTTTCTTATAGACTAAGATTTTTTATAGTTAGAATAATTATTATGAGTTATATAGAACCGATTAAGAACATTTAAGGCTATTAATTATGGTTGATATGAAAGGTATAAGAAATTTATGAGTTTGATGAATAGTGACGTTGTCACACTCCAACTCCAGTGGTGCGACGGTCCTAGGGCAATGGTAGGCTTAAGGCCACCATAAACCCGTAGAACTCACAAATCATGAATCTCATATACCATTATATCAATCACAACATCATACATTTTCATAAAATGATTATTTCTATACATTCAATTAAACATTAGTCATATATTTATCATTATCATTTCATAACTTTCTCTTGTTCCTTAATGATCAAATGATGCATCTAATATCACTAAGGAACAAAAGTACCCATAAGGTAATAATTCATACATCAAAATATTGGTATCCTTAATGACTGACTACGGAGCTCTAGAATGTACTCCCAAATACATATCATGTCATAGAACCATTTAATGAATATACAAAATATCTCAAAATTATTACAATGAAGCTTCTTGGAAGAATGGATCAAGAAGCTGGATCTTCTCTATTAGCTCTTTCACGAGCTATGCTATCACCTGAAATCCACAGAAGAGGAGTGAGCCTTCAACTCAGTAAGATATGAACATTATAAATCAAGAATCTGAATATTGAATCATGGTCATGAACAAATATTTATACATATAGGTATGAAAGGATCATAAGCTTTACATAAAGGAACATGGTACTCATAATAATTTGGCTATATCAAATCATATCATAAATCAAATCATGGTTCATATCTGGAATATAAAATGCCCACAAAGAATGGCATTATCAAATCTCATCTGATAGAACTGATCTCATATCATAACATATGTATCAGTAGCCTTGCTACCTTAACGTGCACACATGCTTGGCCAGACATGCGTCTAGAGCTCATGGCCCCCTCTAGGTGGAACACTGATAAAAACCCTATCAGCTGGGCTCCCAAAGTGCACAATGGACCAATGAATTTACTCTCATTAGGAAGAGTGTTCTATCCATGGTTCATGGGGTTTCAATCTCATAAGAAGCATATTGGTCGCAAGACCATCGTCATTTATCATCATTCAAATCGGGTTTGCAAACAAGAAGCATATGAACTTGATCCAAGAAAATGATTAAGTCATTTATATTATATATACAAATATATATACATATGGATGAACAAATCAAGGATATTAGGTCATATTATTTTAAGAAACAAGAAACAAATAAAATGTTCATACTTACCTTAACACAATTTCTCTTGAAATTTCCTCTAGCAAATTTCAACTCTAACTCCTCAAATAAATTTGAGTTTCTCCTCCTAAGAAATTTCCTCAAATATACAAAATTAGGGTTTTTTTCAAATCAATAATATTTATCATAATTTCCTAATAATTAATTATCTTAGAGTCTCTATTCTTAATTCCCAACAACAATTTTATTTACCTCTTAAAGAAAAATCTGCATTTAATTTGGAGTTACTGTTCCTGTTACTATTCATGACAGCCTCAACATTCTGATTTCCTTCCACATTAATTACCATTAATGACTCTAGATTACTTGCAATAAATTCTATACACCCAATATTAATTATCCTAACTTATAGATTTAAATAAATCTAAGGAAAATAGTTTTGGAAGAAAATTTACCTTATTTTTCTCAACACTGAAATTCCTGAAATTTCTTACTCAAATCTGATGATTTCTGCCTTAATATAGAATAATCTAGAAGTCTAATGCATTAATTTGAGTATTAATGCCTTAGAAAATAAAATGAGACTAATCTGAGAAAAGACTGAATTTAATCGAAGAAAGAAGGAAGGAAAAATCGTGAAAACGCTACTGGGGTTAAATAGACCACTGCCCCCAGAAACACGCTTGCCAGCTCGCCAATCAGCCTCGGCAAAGCTACCTCGCCTAACCTAGCTCGTCAATCCCACTTCGCATTTCCCAGCTCGTACTTTCTAGCTCGCCAAATTGATCCGGCAATGCCACTTTTCTAATCCAGCTCGCATATGTTACCTCACATATGCTGCCTCGCTAGACTCTCCTCGCGAACTCTTCCTCGCATATGCCACTTCGGCAATGCTTCTTTGCCTCTTCGCCTCTTTAATAAACTCTTCTTCGCGAACTGCCACTTCGCATATTCCCTCTTTGCATAATGCCTCTTCGCATAATGCCACCTCGCCTTTCCTCTTCGCCAAACTCTCTTTGCCAAACCTCTTCGCCAAACTCTCTTCGCCAAACCTCTTCATCAAACTCTCATCGCCAAACCTCTTCGCACATGCTACCTTGCATATGCTTCTTCGCCAATTGCCATTTCGAAAATTTCATCTTGCCACCTCACCACTTCGCTAGCCTTCATTACCAGCTCTCAAAATGCCACTTCACATTTTGCTAGCTCGCCATACCAAGACTTTACTAAGTTGAAACCTTTCTTGGACAACTTACACTTAACCAGCTTGCAAATGAGCTACAAATATCCAAACTTACTAATTCTTTTTGCTATTTAAAATAGACATGTAGGGGCATAAAATATCAAAAATTTAAATTATAAAGACTAACACATAGACCATGGTGACTCTCCAAAATTTACCCAGACTTACTGCCCCAAAATCCAACCGAACAAACCTGAGAAAATCTACTCTTTACTGAGATATACTTATCCAAAAATTCTAAAATTTTATAGCAAATATCACAATACACAAAGGAACATTTTTCATGTTTACACCTTTGGCTTAATCTGCCTCAATCATTCCCAGTAATTTCAAGCATACACTGACTTCCTGTAGAAACACTCAACCAGACCAGTCCTGCTCAAAGGGACATAACTCATATCACACATAGAAGTTTGCCAAACCATTTTATAAATTTCAGTTAAGACATAAACTCACAACTTTCATGTTTTACACTTTACTAAACTATTTCTCTAAGAACATGAAATTATTCTTAAAATATCCTGTAACTGTAAAGATCAAAATTTCTGAAATTCTCAACATTCACATTTGAAATTAATTAATTCTCCAAACGTACAAAATTAATAAAAATACTACAAAAATGGCAGATATTATATTTTTTCCCCCTTAAATAAATTCGTCCTCAAATTTATACTAATCTGCCTCAAGCCTGAAATAAATCGGGATATTTATCTTGCATGCTTTGCTCACTCTCCCATGTGCATTCTTCCATAGCTTGGTTTTTCCACAAAACCTTAACCATTGATATCTCCTTATTCCTTAGCTTCTTAACCATTCGATCTACAATTGCAATTGGGATTTCTTCATATGACAAATTCGGTTGGAGATCCACTTCTGGCACTTGTAACACATGAGAAGGATTGGCTACATACTTCCGAAGCATCGATACACGAAATACCGGATGCACTTTATCCATGCTAGGAGGTAATGCCAACTAATAGGAAACCTCCCCAACCTTACTCAAAATCTCAAAAGGTCCAATAAACCTTGGAGACAGCTTGCCTCTCTTGCCAAACCGTAGAACTCCTTTCATTGGAGAGATTTTTAGAAACACAAGATCTCCAATGGAAAACTGAAGATCCTTTCTTTTCCAATGGAAAACTGAAGATCCTTTCTTTTCGGATCGGTATAACTCTTTTGGAGACTGAAAGCTGTCTTCAATCTTTCTCGAATCAATGGAACCTTCTCTGAAGTATACCTTATTAATTCTGGTCCTTCAATATGTTTTTATCCAACTTCATCCCAACACAATTTAGATCTACATTTTCTTCCATACAAAGCTTCATAAGGAGACATTTGAATTGTGGAGTGATAACTATTGTTGTAGGCAAATTCAATCAATGGCAAATGAGCATCCCAATTCCTTCCAAAGTCTAGAATGCACATCCTTAGCATGTCTTCTAGAGTTTGGATGGTCCTCTCCGATTGCCCATCTGTTTGCGGATGGAAAGCTGTGCTAAAATCAAGCTGAGTACCCAGACATTCTTGCAACTTCTGCCAAAATCTTGAGATAAACTGTGTACCTGTATCTGATATGATTGAAATTGGTACTCCATAAAGTTTAACAATCTCATCCACATAAATCTGGGCATACTGAGAAACTTCATAGGTCGTCTTGACTGGTAGGAAATGGGTCGACTTGGTCAATCTATCCATAATGACCCATATAGAATCATAGCCTCTCGAAGTTCTTGGCAGTCCAACCATAAAATCCATGGTCACTCTCTCCCATTTCCATTCCGGCAATGGCAACTCTTGGAGTAACTCAGATGGTTTCTGATGCTCAAACTTGACTTGCAGACATGTTAGACATTTGGCTACATATTCTGCAACATCTCTTTTCATTCCACTCCACCAATATGAATTCTTGATGTCATGATACATTTTTGTTGCACCTAGATGCACATTATACTTGGCATGATGTGCTTCTCTAAGAATCATATCTTTCAACCCATCAACTGCTGGAACACATAGCCTACTACTATGCCTTAACAAGCCATCAACCACATGAAATCCTGGAGCTTTTTCTAATCTCACTTCATTCTTTATCTTCACCAACTGAGGGTCTCTATCTTGAGCTTCTCTAATTTGATTAATAAGAAGTGGCTTGACTTAGAAATTTGCCAAAAGCACTCCTGACTCTAACAATTCCCAACTGATTCCCACATCATGCAATCCCTGCACTTCCCTCACTAGAGACCTTCTACTCACTTGAATATGGGATAAGCTCCCTAAAGACTTCCTGCTCAGTGCATCGGCTACAACATTAGCTTTTCCTGAGTGATATAAGAATTCACAGTCATAATCCTTAAGCAATTCAACCCATCTTCTTTGCCTAAGGTTTAGATCTTTCTGCTGAAATATGTACTTCAAACTCTTATGATCTGTGAAAATCTCATACTTCTCACCATACAAGTAGTGTCTCCAGATCTTTAATACAAACACTACTGCAGCCATCTCAAGATCATGAGTTGGATAGTTCATCTCATGCTTCCTCAACTGCCTCGAAGCATAAGCTATCACTCTTCCATGCTGCATAAGCACACAACCAAGCCCCACTAGCGATGCATCGCAATACACCGCATATCCTCCTTCACCCGACAGCAAAGCTAAAACAGGTGTCATGGTGAGACAAGTCTTCAACTTCTGGAAGCTCTCTTCACATACATCTGACCATAGAAATTTAACTTGCTTTTGAGTGAGCTTACTCAAAGGAACGGCAATCTTGGAGAAGCCTTGAACAAATCTCCTGTAGTAGCCTGCCAAACCCAAGAAACTTCTGACTTCTGAAACATTCGTGGGTCTAGGCCAACTAAGAATTGCATCAATCTTCTTAGGATCAACTCTAATCCCTTATTTGCTCACTATATGCCCCAGAAAGCCCACATTCTCAAGCCAAAATTCACACTTAGAAAGCTTGGCAAACAGTTGATACTCCCTCAAAATCTGCAACACAACTCTAAGGTGTTCTTCATGCTCTTATTTACTCTTTGAATACACAAGAATG
>CANXYC010515824.1:0-22482 GCA_948193065.1 Aleurites moluccanus
ATCATTCACTAATTTTCCTACTTCTTTTGCTAAAGTATTTCTTTGTTCTAGTGAATCGCCTATATTTCCTTTTGCATACAACTGCTCAAGGAGAAGGCTCACTTCATTATGAATATTTTGGAATGAAGTCATTCCTGAAGGATTTGAGCTGACACTTTCTTCTCTATCTAATTTTCCCATTTTTTATCTAGAACTACTGGGTGTATTTTCAATTTTTTCTTTATTTTCTAAAAATGTTACCAATTTTCTAGACCTGGAGAATTTTCCCATAGAGCAAGAAAAAAGTCAATTTTTCTGAAGTGCAATCTTTTCCAGATTAAATAATCTCTTTTTAGAGTATCACTCCAATTTGAAGTTCTAGAGGTTACCAGAGGAGTATCTTGATCTAAAATGGCTAATTGATTAAAAACCGGATACTGCTCTTCTAGAAATTCAATTATGTCAGCTACACCACAATATTCATGGGCAATTTTTTTTTCTAAGGGAGAATTTCTATAAATAGAATCAATTCTAATTAATTCGTCCCTATGTTTAATTCTCCCACAAACCCAAGAATATTCCCACTGTATCAGTGGATGCTCTTTTCTGTCTGTAATCGAAAAGTGTTTTATACTATTATATACGCTTCTAGGGATTAATGAATTCCCTCTAAAAATTTCATCCATAAACTAGCAAATTAAATAAATTTTGGACCTATATGAAAAGTATTTTAAAAATCAGGGACCAAAATGTAATTAAATGTTAGTTTATTTTTAAAAAGTGATTTTTATGTTTTAAAAACTAAAGTTCAGGTATTTTATTATTACAAAATAAAATTAAAAAATTATAAAGTGCGTTAGTATAAAGTTGAGGGACGATGACTGAAACTAATCCGTATGTTTTTAGTGGGACTCGGACTTGTAACTAGAGGGAGAAGAGATTGTTTTTAACAATTGGGATCACTCCCATTTGTCGAAACATTTTTACATCAATAAATATTTTACTATTATTTTTTAAAATATAAAGACAACTCTGATTGGCCAAGGACAGTTAATCAAAGGCTGCCTACGTGTAATCGGGGAGAGAGAAAACTCAACAGAAGAGAGTGAGAGGGGTTGCAGTGGCCGAACCCATCTCCGGCCACCTCCACATCACACCGCCACCACCAGCATGAGCCCCAGTGCCAGCGAGTTGAATCGGCTGCAACCACAGAGAGAAACCATGTTGAACGGCGGCGTACAACGTGAGAAAAGGACATCGGCGATCGAAATATTCTGACGGTGATTCCAGCCGATTCCAGTGTCGAATGCTAGAAATTTTAGTGCCTTTCTTCACCTTTTGGCGAGAGCTTCATTTTGGTACCTGTTACAGCCCTTGAAAGAATGGGTCATCAGACCTTTTTTAGTGTTTTCCGGCAAAATGGAGAAGAGTTGCTGCTAATGAAGGTGATTTTTGGCCTCTGGGCTTCAAGGCGCTTATGGTGAAGTAAAGACTGACTCCCAGAACCACCACCAGCGGCGACACGTGGCTGGCCGGTGGCAGTTTCGACGGCGGTGCATGGGCTCAGATTTCAATAGCTTCATTTTGGCTTCCTGGCATATTTTCTGACCTTAATTCGACCAAATTCCTCATGGGTAAGTCCAAAACCTTATAATTCTGGTAATGGAGTTTTCGCCGTGGCATATAGTCGGACTTTGTAAATATTTATTATATGTATGTTATTGTTGGATATATTAAATAATCTTAATTTATATTTTAATATAAATTTTAATAGATAATGAATTTTTTGTAGTGAGTTTTAGTGGGCAACTGGTTTAATCTTAGTGTAAATCTATATATATGTTAGTTGGGGGCAGCATACTAGGTATTCTAAATTAGATATTTAAAGTGTAATGTTTCAAGCAATCACATATTATTTGACCTAAACCCTAAAAATCTTGAAGCATTAGGTTTTCTAATTTTTGGAATCAAAATTTCTTATTGAATAATTTTTAAGATTTCTTATTCTTGATTCAAGTTATTGATTAAATAAAAAAAAAGGATCAAGAAAAAAAATAATAATAAACTCGGCAGCCATTAAATTATAGGGGAGCAATTCTTTGAAGAATAAGAAATTTGGGAGCTGCATGCCAAAGAAAAAAAAAAACCTTGGCGATTATTGGCCTCAATCGATTAGCTGAAGTTGTGCGGCAGCAGAGCCTTTTGACTGCCTTTGGCAGCAAAGATTTGAAATTGATTCGATTCAATTGTGATTCGATTCAATTATCAACTTGATTCAATCATTGGTTTGGTTCAAAGTATTGGTTCGTTTCAATCAATTGATTTGATTCAGGTGCATTTGTTCCAATTTTTTTTCTACATATTTTTTGCTATTTAATTGTCTATTTAAATATATAGAAGAATGGATAAACGTGTTCCGATTGAGATGATCAAATTGAAAACTTTTAGTGGATCTTAATTTAATTCTTGGAAGCGAAAGACTCAATTTGGAATGAAATATGAAAATATATTCTACACTGTTTTGAGTACTTTTGCTGATACGATGGAGGACGTTGATGAATCTCAATGGAACAAAGATGATGACTTTTGTAAGGACTATGTATTAAATTATCTTTCTAATCGGTTGGCAGAAGTTTTTAGCAAATATAACACTTCTAAAGAAATTCGAGATAATTTAGATGCTCAATTTAAAAAGGAGGAGGAATTGTTAAAAACACACCTAGTTGACAAATTCATGGATTTCAAATTTAATGAAAATATGAAAATCACTCCTTAAGTAACTGATCTAGAAAATATGAGATCTAAATTAAATAATGAAAAGATCATCATCTGTGATGCTTTTTTAGTTGGGGCAATAATTTACAAACTATCTTCTGCATGACACACTTTTAAAACTGAAATATATAGAAAAAAAGGTACAAGTGAGACTGAATGATCTCAAACGATTCATTGGAATCAAAGATGAGAACAGAGCTAGAAATAACTTGAAAATTGTCAAACAACAGCAGTTGGCTGCTAATACAATCATACATTTTAAGAAATTTTTTAGGAGATCCAAGTCTACCAAAAATGAATCCCCTAGGTTGGAGGCCAAAAAGACCATTTCTAAGAAGAAGAGGGACAAGTGCCACAATTGTGGGAAATGGGGTTATTTCATTGCAGAATGCA
The DNA here is from genome assembly GCA_948193065.1 of Aleurites moluccanus. Classification (NCBI taxonomy): domain Eukaryota; kingdom Viridiplantae; phylum Streptophyta; class Magnoliopsida; order Malpighiales; family Euphorbiaceae; genus Aleurites; species Aleurites moluccanus. The sequence goes on from CANXYC010515824.1 coordinate 3,148, forward strand.
TGACTCCTCTAAAAACTAAATCTAACACACAAAATAAAGAAACAAATTTGATAGTACAGAATACTGAGCCTCAGAATTTTATTGCTATGATCGGAAAGAGTGGAAAGGCCAGTACTTCTTCAAAATGGTGGTTAGATATAGGAGCCACATGTCATGTTTGTAAGAACAAAATGCAACTTGATGATGCTACTGAAGTCAACGAGACTATCGTTGTGGCTAGTGGAGACAAAGAAGTAGTGACTCACACTGGTACAACAAACATAGCGCTTTCTTCTGGTAAAATTCTAACTCTAAAAAATATTGAAGTAGTTCCATCTATCTTAAAGAATTTAATTTCTATCAGTCTTTTAGATATTGCTGGCATGAACACTTTAATTTCTAATGGTAGAGTAACTTTGTCTGTTAACTCTTGTTATTTTGGATGTACTTAATTTGGTAGGTGGTATGTATAGACTGAGTTTAGCAAATGAAACAGTTAGTCATGTTAGTTCAAATTTAATTGATCCAAAAATATTGCATAATCGATTAGGACATGTGAATTATAAAAAAATGGCTAAACTAGCTAAAACTCATAATATACAATTAGATACTTCGATCAAATTTAACAGATGTGAAGTGTGTGCTCAAATTAAAATTACTAGAAAACCTTTTCGGTCGGTTTCTAGGAGTACACAACTTCTTAAACTAATACATTCTGACTTATGTGATTTTAAAAGCTTCACAAATAGAGGAGGTCGGAAGTATTTGGTAACATTTATAGACGATTTTTCTAGATTTTGTCATATTTATTTGTTAAAATCTAAAGATGAAGTATTTGATAAATTTAAAATTTTCCAGAATCGTGTTGAAAATCAATTAAACTTGAAAATTAAAAGACTTAGGAGTGACAAAGGAGGAGAATACAAATTGACAGAGTTCAAGAAATTTTGTAACTCTCATGGCATAATACTTGAAACTACTGCTCCTTACTCACCTCAATTTAATGGCATAGCTGAACGTAAAAATAGGACGTTAACTGAAATGTTAAACTTTATGTTATTGATAGCTGGCATGCCTTCTTATTATTGGGGAGAAGCAACTTTGACTGCATATCACATCCTGAATAAAATGCCACATTTTAAGACAAATTCAATACCTTATGAATTATGGCATAAGCATTCTTGTAGATATGATACTCTAAAGACTTGGGGCTGTATTGTTTATGTTAGGATACCAAACCCTAGAAGACCAAAGGTAGGACCTAGGACCAACACATGTGTATACCTAGGTAGTGCAGAGGATAGTGCAACTGATCGGTTTTTGGATCTATCTACCAATGTGGTTATAGAATCTAGAGATGCAATATTCTTTGAGGTTAAATTTCTAAAAGATTAAGGATTGACTTTACCTGGTACTGTAGAAATTAACTCAGAACCTTTACTAAAAATTGCACCTAATTCCTCTGACACTCCTCAAATTAATGAATCACTACCTTTAAGAGTATCTATAAGAGAGAGAGTTCCCAAAATGTTTGGTGAGGATTTTGTCGCTTACCATTTAGAGGACGATCCATCTACTTATAAAGAAGCGATGAGATCTAGAGACTTCTTTTTATGGGCAAAAGCCATTGATGATGAAATGAGTTATCTGTTACAAAATCAAACTTGGCAACTAGTCGATTTGCCAAAAGGGGCTAAGACTATAGGGTATAAGTGAATTTTGAAGAAGAAACTAAATCCTGACGGATCAATAGCACGGTATAAAGCACGTTTAGTAGCTAAAGGGTATACTCAAGTCTATGGCATAGATTATTTTGATGTATACTCACCGGTCTGTCATTTGACTACTATTAGAATTCTTCTTGCATTGGCATCTATTGAACACTATGTTGTGCATCAAATGGATGTAAAGACAGCTTTCCTGAATGGAGATCTAATAAAGAAAATCTACATAAACCAACCTGAAGGGTTTGTCATAAAAGGTTTAGAGAACAAAGTTTGTAAATTAAACAAATCTTTGTATGGTCTAAAACAAGCACCTAAATTGTGGCATCAAAAATTCAATAAAGTTGTAAAGAGCTTAGAATTTAAATCCAATTATTCTGATAAATGCCTTTACTTCCGTTCTGTATCGAATAAGGTTGCGATTATTTGCTTGTATGTGGATGACATGTTGATACTTGGTACAAATCTTTCTACTGTAAATGAAGTAAAAGGCGAATTAACTAAAACTTTTAACATGTCAGATCTTGGTATAATAGACACCATTTTTGGAATGCAAGTAAGTTTTCGAGGGTAAGGTATCACCCTTAGCCAAGCTTATTATATTGATAAACTACTTTCTAAATGGGGATACAGTGAGTGCAAAGTGGCTGAGACACCATATGATCCTACTAAAAGATTGAGCCCTAATGAAGGAGCTAGTATGAATCAGTTGGATTATCCAAACTGATTGGTAGTCTCATGTATACAATGACTTGCACTAGACCAGATATAACCTTTACAATTGGCATGTTGAGTCATTTCACTAGTAATCCTAGTCAAGAGCATTGGAATACCTTAACGAGGCTAATAAGATATCTTAAGGGTAATCTAAATTATGCTCTATGCTATAATGGTCATCCTCCTATCTTGGAAGGTTTTTCTGATACATCATGGTGCTCAGAATTTGGAGACAGTAAATCTACTAGTGGTTATATTTTTACACTGGGTGGAGCAGCTGTGGCATGAAAATCCAAAAGACAGACTTATATCGTTTTGTTGTTTATGGAATCAGAACTATCAACTCTAGCTTTGGCAGGAGGAGAAATAGAATGGATAAGAGATCTGATCCTAGATATTCCATTAACTTGTCTAAACATTAATTCTTTAAGTTTGTTCTGTGATAATCAAGTTACAGTTTCTGTAGTAAAAAAATTCACTCTTTAATGGTAAGAGGAAACATATTAGGCTGAAACATGCAACGTTAAATTATCTTATAGAATAAAATATTATCACTTTGGTTGATGTGCGATCAAAGGATAATATTGCAGATACACTCACAAAAGGTTTGAACAAACATCGAATATTCAAAATTGTGGGGGAAATGGGGTTAATAGCTATATGAGACAAGTATTAACCTACATCTGTATTATTTTGAATTTTTGAATCTCCCTTTGGTGATTAAGATAAGCACTTGATAATGTTTTGATGTTTACAGTTGTTAATATATCATTCCACATTTGATGATATATCCTTTTGGGCTAATTGTCTCATTCCACATTTGATGAGATAATTTTTCTCCATTTGGATGTTCCGTCCTGAGTGGTTGTATCATTCTATACTTGATGATATAGCTTAACTAGATTTGAATATGGCAGCTGTAACATTCCACATAAAAACATGAAATGGTTCTTTTAAAAAAGAAACTGTTTAGGTCTTGCACTTATAAAGAAACTTGACATTGATACTTATTGGTTTTGACATTAATGCATACTATTATTGACATTAATGTATTGTTGGTATTGATGCTTAATTGACATTAATATATTATTATTTTTAGTCATTGTGGTATTGTGCTAAGTTCTTTTGGATGAACTAGACACTTTAAACAGTTATACAAATGATTGAATTCATATGAAATTCATATTTGGTAACTTACAGAAAATGAAGAAAATAAAAGAGCATAACTGAACTTGACTTCTGATGAGGATGATCTACTTGATGAATAATTCCTCTATAGCTCTGACTGTGGGGGAGTATTATATTTTCTTTCAGTTAAATAAATAGTTCACTTGCAAGTGAAAATGCCCATTTTGATTGAGTTTAATTAAATTTTAAAACTCTATGTTGGTATACTTATTATTCAAATATATTTAATTTATTTGCATCAATTTAGTTTGTTTATAAAATTGATAGTGTGCTTAAAGAATTTAATTTTGAGTAATGATTTTTTTTATGATATAATGATTCAATATTTTGTTTTGAACATTATATTATCTATCTATTGAAAAGTGCTATATGTAGAACGTAAAAGGAGATTGTTGGGTATATTAAATAACCCTAATATATGTTCTAATATAAACCCTAATATATAATGGACATTTGTAGTGGGCCTAATGGGTAAAAACCCATTAACTGGTTTAATCCTAGTGTAAACCTATATATATGTTAGCTGGGGGCAGCATGCTAGGTATTCCAAATTAGATACCTAGGGTGTAATGTTTCAAGCAATCGCATATTGTTTGACCTAAAACCCTAACAGTTATTAGAGTTATTTAATAAATATATGATTGATAATATATATGAGAATATTTAAATAAATTAACCATAGATGATTATTTCTAATAAATATTTTTTGTAGAATTGGGTTTGAATTGAGTATTAATTATATTAATTTTAATAATATTGATATTTCGAGTTATGTATGCAATTTTTATTTTGTATATTTTTGAAATAAGTTATAATTATGAAAATTTATTAATTTTTGTATAAAAACAAGTTTTATGAATTTAGTTGAGTAAATTGAGTTGATTTCTAAGTTTGGAGACCTAGAAGAAATCAGCGAATTATTGAGAGCCTTATAGGCTATATTAGAAGTGTTTTATTTTATTTATTATAGCGAAAAATGCCCTAGTTATAGAAGAGCTTTGGCATAATTTTAGGGTTAGACGAGTATAGCTTAAAATATTAAATTTGAGTTAAATTATAAGTTAAGAGTTATGTGGATCTAATTCCCCCTTATAGAATATTTAACCTAGGAAGTCGCTTAAGGAGATACGTAGGTAGCCTTTGGATGCGGTTCAGTGTCTAGGATATAAAAAATTTATTAAATGTTTGTAATTCTCGAATTAGATTAAATATTTGATATATACAAATTCCTTGATAATAATATTTATTATTAATGTTGGAGACCCATGAGGGGTTGTGGAGTTGATGTTGATTATTGTTGTTATATTTAAGTGTTATTTCTTTTGTTTCTATTGAGAAAATATTTTAGTTTTAGAGGAGATTCTGCTAAAAATTTCAGTAGAATAATTAGAGTCACTTAGATATTTCATGTTTTCTTTCTAAGCCGTTAGTTTTAGGTTGCTCAACTGAGCGTGCTAGTTGTTTTGGCTTTGTATTGTGGGTTATACAACCTAATATATTTTCTTGCTTTTTCATGCATCATGTACATCACTTCAGCATTCTAACATGTGGTTGCTTCATTATATTTCATGTTGCATATTATTTATGATTGTTGGAAGGGATTAAGATGACATAGGACCACTTATAATAGATTACAATTATGATATAATGAGTATGATTTGATGAGTTATGACTAGTGTATGATGACTTATAGGTTTACTCATTGCTCAGCGCTGCTGCCAGTTGGGTTGTCGCTGCCTGATTTAGTCCAAAGACAGCTGTAACTCTTAGATTGGATATAAAATACATTAATTGGAATCAAAGAGCTAGGTATGGGGGATTAGCTCCCTAAATTGAGATTTTGTAACACCTTAAAATTTTCAATAATTATATATATGACCCTAAAATAAGTATTATTTAATGTGTGAAATATAATTAGATAAATAAGATGGAAAATAGCAATTAAGTACCTTAAACTTTAATTTAAATACAATAAATACCCTACTAGAAATGAAATTGCATAGAATTATCAATGAAACCTAAAATAGGAATAGAATGAAAAATATAAAAAAATAAAAAATAAATATTAATTCTAAAAATGAAAGTGAGGTAAAAGTGTAAATATATAAATGTTTAGGGGTCAATTTCTAAATACCTAAAAATAAAGGGGTCAATGTGCAATTTTTAAAATTTTTACAATTAGTAAAGAAAGTCAAGTTGAACTAAAATTCATCATCTTTCTCCACCTTTGGTAGAATCCATCTCCTCCACTTTCTCTTCATTTTCCTTCATCTTTTCCATCAAAATTCCATATTTTAACAAACTATAACTTGAATCCTACAAATTTTTCATGAGTTTTAAAGTTAATCTAACCTATTAATACCTAAATTAAACCTTAAAACTTAAAAGAAGTGTGGATTCTATTAAAAAGGTTTTAAATTTCATCAAAGGGTAGAATTAGAGTTTTCATCCAAGTTGAGGTAAATTTCCTAACCTATTTTTATTTCAATTTTAAGAAATTTCAGAATTTAAGATATATTAAGGCATAATCTTACATTTTAATTTTTGTGGTCTTAATGAATGATTTATATACCTATAAAACAATTTTGAAAAATTTTATGTGTAAAGAGATATTGATTATCAAGTAGGATTGGTTTAGGTTGTTAACCTTGTAGGGAATATGAATTTATTCATTTAATTTAAGGACCTTCGAAGATGAATAAGACAAAGTGTAAAACATAAAAAATATTCATTTATATGTGAACTGGATGACTAAAGATCATATTTTCAAATAGTTATGCATGTTTTGAGTTATGGTCATTATAGTAGGGGCTGCCCAAATGACTATTTACTGAGTGCATGATTGATTTTAGAAATTTATCAAACATTGTGTAATGCTTGGATTGATCTGAATTTTGGATATGTTAGATTTTTACATGTCTAGTTTAAATGAGAAAAAAAATTAGAGTGATTGGAAAATTATAGCTTAAGATATGAAAAATAGAAATTAGGGCTGCCAAAATTATTAATCAACTAAATTTCTAAGATAAAATTTTAAGTTTAGAGTTTGAAGGGAATTAATTCAATTAAAGTTAAGATTGTTATAATTTATGTATAATGAGTTCTAAATTATGTTTAAATGATTTGTAGTTTCAATAAAATATGGTAGTAATGATGGTGTAAATGGTGACTTTGAGTGATGTGAAGACCATATATGCTTAATGTGAGAATTGAAGCAAAAGTTGTATTTTTGGCTAAACCAACAGCTAAAGTGAGTTATAATTGTGTCATTATACCTTAAAATAACTATATTGTAAATTATGTGAATTTCTCCCTTATGCTCAGATGTTTAGCTGAACCATTCTTTAAAATTTCCCTTTGAAATTTTGCCTTCATTTACAATCATTTTGAGCTATGTTGCTTTACTTCTTGAATTGGATTTGAACGTCGATATTGTTCCTTAGATTGTGTTCTTGAAATTGGAATTTATGGCATTCTTAAAACTATCCATAAACCTTACCAAATTAGCCTTGAAATCATGCATACCAAGTATTTGTTAAAATGCTTAAATGAAAATCTAATTTTTTGTTTCCTAATGCCATCACTAATCACCACCAATGGGTATCGATTTCGCCAGCGACATTAACACCTATTATACTTAAGTAGAATTGCTACTAAGGCATTCCTACTTTGTGAACCCTACTTTGATTCATCATTGATATACCATTACTACATTGTTATATGTTTGTATTTACTTAATTACTGATTCGTTTTTTTTATTCTTTGATTCTATATTGGATTTATTTATCACCTGATTGATGGACATTGTTCACCTTATTCCATTGTTCATTGGCTTCCACATAAGATTTCCATTCTCTATTTCTATATTTTAATGACAGAGCTACCTTTCAATGGGGTAGTGAGAAAAATATCATCGGCATTGTGTGCAATATATTATGCTCTTATTGGGACATTTTCTAGGAAGGAGTTAATGTCCTAGCCACCCTTGTTTAAAAGGGTTTAATATCTTAGGCATAAGATCTGATCAACTTTTTGTTATATACACTGGATTGGATTGGACTGGCTATCGGATTGTAACCCTATTTTACACTGGATTGGATTGGCCATTATCTATCATACTTTGCCATCTTTGTTATTTACTATTTTATTGATTCTTCATTGATTGGATTGGATTCTTTAATTGTCCTATGTCTATTCTTTGACCTATTATTTATTGTATTCATATACCTATGCTACCTTTATGCTCATTGGTGGTTTACTTTCACTAACATACCTAATCCTTAAGTATAATGTCATAATTATAGCTCATTGAGTATTCTTATATTCATTCTCTAGTTCTTATTTATTTTACAAGGTCAGAGTAGTGGATAGTGGTTCCCCACATCTTTCTTCTGCAGTGGGAACCATATTTTATTTTGTATAGCTCTTCCCCATATAATATGTATTATATTCTAGAATTGCTCAATGATAGAATATGTATGGTATAGAATATGTATGGTTTGTAAATGATTTATGACTGAATGTGTAAATAATAAATATTTATATAGTGTAAATATGTTATATATTATAGATTGTGATTGGATCATTGGTAATGGAAATAAAATAATATAATGTGAATATAAACAGTGAATTAATAAAGGATTTAATAGACTTGTTAACATGGATTTTACGGGTATTGGTAGGTTAACAGTTCCTATATCTTGGGATAGTCGTGTTCCAAAAAAGTGGGATGTGATAGATTTACTGTGGTTTTTTTTGTGGACTAAATCATATCATTGTTTGATTATGTGATTATTGGTTTGTTTGACATGCTTTGTGATAATTTTTCATAATATAATCATTAGGTTGCACCAGATTATATATTAGTCAGTATCGCCCACGATATTAATACATGTGCTATTGTCTTCTATTACTTAGCAGTGTAGCTATTTTGTTTAATTCAGTTATGTATTAATTTCATATTTGTTGTAACTAATTTAGAGTTCTGCATGATTATTTTTTTGTTGAATTCATCGTCTTTAGTTTATTCCTTAAAATTTTGAGTTGTTTGAATGATGTTTTGTTAGTGGGCCGTAGCCTTGGTTTTTGTCAATTTTAGCTGTCATGCGTCAGTTTTCTCATTTAGTATTCAATTAGGCTGACTATGAGTTTTGAAAGTTTTATGCTTATCCTTTCTCTAGTGCCAGTTACGAGTCCTCAAGTTCAGGGCGTGATAAAGATAGTATCAGAGCAAAGGTCTTGCGACTAGTAATATGTTTGAGTTGAGAAGTCCTAGTTGATTTTAGTTCTTGTATCATACAAGGTATAGGAATTCCATTTCATATTATTGGGTATCTTTTGCCTTCAATTATACATTGTCCTTAGAGTGTGAATTGTTATTGTTGTTTGTGTGTATCGCATAAGATGCTCTCATTTGTGAGATGTATTTAATAACTTATCATACTTGTGGCTTGTATTAAAAAGGTAAATGATAGATTATATGTTTAAACGAAGTTCGATGCAGTAGCCATTGATTTCATGCTATAGGGCATCTATGCGTACACAATCTTCAAAAGCGGAATGTTAGGCTCAATCTTGAAGTTCACATCTGTAAGGAAATATTTTGATTAAGTAAATTATGATTGTAAGCAACACCTGATAGATGTGAATTAGTGGGCCTTTGAGTTTAAAGTAATGAATCAGAGTGCACAGGGGAAACATAGTGGTGAGTTTGGCTCAGAGTCGCAGTACTTGTGTTGATTTGAAAATTTGAGGACGGATTTTCTTAAAGGGGGAAGAATTGTAATACTCGTATTTTTGAATTATTTTAAAATTATATATTATTGAGTAATAATAATTATTTAATGATATTTAATGAATATAAAGATTTTTTTTAAATTTTTATAAATGATTGAATAATGTACTGCTTAATTATTTAATTATGTATTTATTCTATTAAATTAAATATTATTATTATTAAGAAAAAGAGAAGAAGAAAGAAAATAAATGTACATGTATGTTTTTAGTGGGACTCGAAGTTGTAACCAAATGTAGGAGAAAGTGATCATTTAACCATTGGTATCACTCCTATTATGTATATAAATTATATATTTTACAATTATTATTATTTTTTAAAATATAAAGACATCTTTGATTGGCCAAGGACAGCCAATCAGAGGCTACCTAGGTATAATTGGGGAGAGAGAAAACTCAACAGAAGAGAGAGAGAGAGGGGTTGCGGTGGTCGAATCACCCATCTCCGGCCACCTCCACATCACACCGCCACCACCAGCGTGAGACCCAGCCCCAGCGAGTTGAACGACAGCAACCGCGGCGAGAAACGATGTTGAATGATGGCATAGTGCGAGAAAAGGACATCGACGACGATTTCGGCCGATTCCGGTGTCGAATGCTGGTGATTTTGGTGTTGTTCTTCTCCTTTTGGCGAGAGCTTCAATTTGGCACTGTTACAGTCCTTGAAACTCACCAAAATGATAGATAAAGAAATGGGTCACCATACCTTTTTGAGTGTTTTTTCGGCGAAATGGAGGCGAGCGGAGGTGATTTTTGGCCTCTGGGCTTTAAGGCACTTCTGGTGATGTAAAGTCCGGCTCCCAGAACTACCATTGACAGCGACGCATGGCCGGCCGTAGGCGACTCTGGTGGCGGCACGTGAGCTCATATTTCAGCAGCTTCATTTTGGCTTCCTGACATATTTTCTGACCTTAATTCGACCAAATTCCTCATGGGTAAGTCTGAAACTTTCGAATTTTATTCCGACAATAGATTTTTCGCATCGGTTGTAGTTGGACCTGGTATATATCGGCTATATGTATGTTATTAGAATTATTTAATAATATATATGAGAATATTTAAATAAATTAACTGTAGAGGATTACTTTTGATAAATGTTTCTCATAGAATTGGGTTTGAATTGAGTATTAATTATGTTACTTTTAATAATATTGAGATTTTGAGTTATGTATGTGATTTTTATCCTGTATATTTTCGAAATATGTTATAATGATGGAAATTTATTAATTTCTGTATAAAAACGAGTTTTATAAATTTAGTTCCTAAATTGAGTCGATTTCTAAGCTTAAAGATTCAGAAGGGTCAGTGAATTATTGTGGATTATTGAGAGCCTTATAGACTATATTAGAAGTGTTATGTTTCATTTATTTTAGTGGAAAATGCTATAGTTATAGAAGAGATTCTATTGAAATTTTGGCAAAATTTTAAGGTTACTAAGTCTAGCTTTAAAAATTAAATTTGAGTTAAATTCTAAGTTAAAAGCTACGTGGACATGATTCCCCCTTATAAAATATTTAACCTAGGAAATCGCTTAAGGGGATATGTATGCATCTTTCGGGTGTGGTCCAATGCCTAGGATATAAAAATTTTATGAAATGTTTGTAATTCTCGAAATGGATTGAATATTTGATGTATCCGAGTTCCTTGATGATAATATATATTGTTGATATTGGAGGCCCATGAGGGGTCGTGGAATTGATGTTGATTATTGTTGTTATATAGAAGTGTTATTTCTTTTATTTTTTTTAGGGAAATATTTCAGTTTTAGGGAAAGTTCAATCGAAAAATTCGATAGAATAATTAGAGTCAATTAGGTGTTTCATATTTTCCTTCTAAGCCGTCAGTTTTAAATTGCTCAATTGAGCGTACGAGTTCGTTTGTGGGTGATACAACCTAATATATTTTCCTACTTTTCATGCATCATGTATATCACTTCAGCATTCCAACATTTAGTTGTTTCATTTTATTTCGTATGCATATCATTTGTGGTTGTTGGATGGGAGTGCGATGACATAGGATCGCTTAGGATATAATTATAATTATGATATGATGGGTATGATTTAATGAGTTATGATTTGTGTATGATGGCTTGAGGGTTTATTCATCCCCTGGCGTTGCCTGGTTTAGTCCTGAGACGGTTGGGACCCTTTGATTAGATATATGAGACAGTAATTGAAATTAGAGAGCTAGGTATGAGAGATTGACTTTCTAGATTGAGGTTTAACGTGGTTTTTTTATGGACTAATTTCCATCCGTGTTTAATTATGTGATTACTGGTTTGTTTGACATGCTTCATAAGCATTTTGCATAATATAATTATTAGGTTGCACTATGTTATATTAGTCAATATCGCCCACGACATCGATAAGTGTGCCCGTCTTCTATTACTTAGCAGTGTAAATATTTAATTTAATTTAATAATGTATTAATTTCATATTTGTTGTAATTAATTTGAAGTTATATATGATTGTTTTATGTTGAATTCATCGTCTCTAGTTTATTCCTTGAAATTTTGATTTGTTTGAATGATATTCTGTTAAGCAGGAACCTATTGTGATAATATAAATATTTTGATGGATATGGTAGCCTGATAGATAGTAATATAATTTATGATCAGGTTTTACTTAATAGGTGGGTCATAGCCCTGATTTTATATCAGTTTCAACTGTCATGCGTCGGTTTTGTTGTTTAGTTTTTAGTTAACTATAAGTTTTGGAAGCCTTATGTTTACTCATTCCCTAATATCGATCACAAGCCCTCGGGTTCGAGGCGTGACACTCAGCTAGAGAAGATCCGGCAAGAGACAGTAAGGGAACCACCGCCACTCGATCCTCTCTCTTATTCCTTTCCTCCATTTCTCTTTCTTCCAAAACCACAATATTTTCTCCACTTCATTCAGTTTCTTTTCTATCTCTAGCAGATTGCACCGCCAGTTGCGAACCACCACCACTTATTCAATTTATTTTCATTGATCTTTCGCATCATCGCTGCCTCTTCGCCGGTCGTTGCTTTTGCTGGATTTGCCATCATTGAAGCCTTATCGGTGCCAGTTTCAGGTAGTTCTTCTTCTTCATTGAATTGTTCCTTTTTTTTTTTTGGTTTCTTTTCTATTGGGTTTTGCTTAATTTATTGAGGCTTTGATGATAAATGGGTCTAAGAAATTGAGATTTGCTCTAAATTTGTAGAGATTTTGCACTTTTGCTTAATTTAAATTATCGTCTCCCTTTGTCTCTCGCAAAGCCAAAGCCAAAGGAGACTGTGGTGGTGATGCTCTGATTCTTGAATTTGATATTCATTCTCAATGTTGTATTTGATTTTTGTTTTTTTTTTCTATGTTTGTTCGTGGATCTTTCTTATCCTTTAGAATTGAATGCCTTGACAATGAAGAAAAAAAAAGCAAGAAAAAAACTGAATTTTTTATAACACCTAAAAACTGAATTTTTTAGAACACTAAGGTGTTATTTGTAGCTTACGTGATACACACGAAACATGCTAATGTGTAAAGTCTTGTACACGTGGCATGCACACATACTTTCTAACAAAAAATCTGTCCACTGATCATCGGATGAAATCATTTTAACGGCTATTTGATTGGCCAACTAAACACCCCTAATTGTCGATTGTCAATATGCGTGTCATCAATTAGAAAAATTTATGTTATTTGGTTGGCCAACTAAAAACTCCAATTATAATAAAATTTCTCTTTAATCGGCAAATCTCATAAGTAGATATAAGCTACTTTTAGTGATTGACGATTTGGTAATCGCATTTTTGCATTAATCGCACATTTAGCAATCGTTCTACCAAACATCCCCTTAAAAAGTTATGATCAAATCGTAAAATTTTTTATCATCGATCAACTCGAAACTACCCTTAAAATTTAATGATTTTTTGAGTTAATTATCTGCTTTTAAAATTCTCCTGCAGACTTGCTCCAAACATTACCTTAATTCTTTAAATCTATTTTTTTTTTAAATGATTATTTTCATTTGTAAAATTTTCAGTCATAATAAGAGAGAGAGAGTACAAAAATTTCAATTAATATAAATAAATTTTGAAAATAAGTCTAAAAAAAATTTAGATTTGCAAGAAGGAAAAAAAAAGAAGAAAATATGTTAAAATATCTTCTTCTACTGTATCTTGAAATCTCATGTATAAAAATGGTGATTATAGATCTTGAAATCTTTGTTTAAAAAAAGAAAATATATTAAAATATCTTCTATATCTTGAAATCTCACGTATAAAAGTGGTGATTATAAATCTTGAAATCTTTGTTTACTTCCTCTTTACTAAGGCCAACTCATTTGTAAGATAAATTCATTAAATTTATGTATTATATAGCAACTACTACTTATCTTTCAACAATTATAAAACTACAAATTTCATAATAATAATACTGAAAATCAGTTTATTATGTTATACTAAGTAAAAAAAAAAAAAAAAAAAAAAACATTTCATGAATAAAAAATATTTCAAGAATCAGTTATAAGACTGTGCAAGTGAAACTAACGGAAACGAATTGCTCAACAAAAATCTTTGGCAAATTTGTTCCCTAATACTCCATGGCATCTATTATAAGACCAAACTTTTGGCCAAAATCTTTAGAAATGAGATGCTAAACCACCCTAAGGGTATTTGTTCCCAGGAGTATTTTAAATCAAGCAAAGCTCAAGTAGCTCCACCACTGTTAAGACTGATAATTCAGCGATCAAATGACTACCTATCTCATATATTATGAGGTAATAAGTTCAAACCCTCACAATCACATGAATTCAAATCCTAACAACCACCCCTCCCTTTTAAAGTCTCAGATATAGTCAAAACGGACAAAAAAACAAAGCACAATGCTCCCTCCATTGAAGGCCTCTCACCTACAAAATATGCACCTCAAGGTCTTGCAGCACCACCATCAAAAGTATCAGACACACACCCATAAATAACAAGTCTCTACCAACAAAAGTTAATGCCTTTAAGGCTTAACTATGCGCGCAGCCCTTAACTTCAGTTCCGAACTGAATCAGAGTTTGACAAGCACAGGCACAATGATAACATCAGGCAATGATGTTCAGAGGTAAACCAGTGCCTCTTAGCAGTTTAGAGTTGAAATGCAAGCTCTGGCAAATCAAACAATTCTTTGACAAGAAAATACTGCAACTATACAGATACAATACACTAGACTTCTTTAATATAACATTAGTGTTACGATGATGAGACGGAATACAAGTTAAATTCCATGATCAGAAAATGTAGGGATTATGCACCTAATATCAGCTGTTAAAGGTCATGCATGATGAGCTACCCATAGAGTGCACATGTATTTCAAAATTGGAGGAAGCAATTCGGCAAACTATGGTATTGATATCCAGGCATTATATCCTGTATCATTCACAGGCTGGTTTGGTGTCAAAGCTGCTCAAGCAGATTGCAAATGCTTGGAAGGCCGAAAGTGGGTAACGATAATCCATGGTGAAGATGTCTTTTCCAATTTTTCCAAACTGTAAGATCACCTTCTCTTGCTCTTCAGCTGAAACGTTGTGGGATGGCTCAACAGCAGCCACAAGTTGGAAATTCTTAACAGAAGCAACAGTAACACGCCCTCGGAAATTCAGACACCAGCACTGTAGCTGTTCATGCCATCTAGGGGCCTTGTTTTTAAGAATTAAGGGCTCTCCAGGGCCACTGATTATTACTGGTGACTCTGAGGGGCTTGCAGAAATGCTATTTGAGACTGGTTCCTTTCCTTTTGAACCTGATGAGAGAGATAATCGGTCATCAAGTGTCTCTGGGAATGATGTTGCTGTTGGGGCAGTACCCCCCTCCTCAATGGAAGAGATAGGAATGGAGTGCATGATGCAATGCATTCTCCTTGGTCCTCTCGTGCGGAGAACATTGAGCTCATAGGTGATGGTGCCTATATTGCAATTACATGCAGGTAATTTTGGAGACACCTGCCTAGAATGGAATCTGCGATGTGTCCTGTTAGCTGGTTGTATTGGCACTTCACATGTAGGCTGACTATCAAATATGGTGAACTTGGTTCCTAAAAAGTTAGACCTGGAAAACAATTAAAAATTAAGTTGTTTGGGACATAGAAAGAATTTTGGCAAGGTTAATTAGCATATACAATGTCCAAGAATTACCTCAGTTTACCAACATATGTGTTGCTGGCTCTAGAAAAATCATGTGCAACCAAAGAGATAATGAAGTCTGTGCAGGTTGCTCTTCTGATCTTTCTGGCAGCTAATAGCAATTTGTCACTCTCAGTCTCAGCTGTCAACACATTAAAGAAGAAACATATTAGTAACTTGTGAAATCACCAGACGATATGGAAATAACAGTGCCTTCAAATCAACTGAAATTTCTAGACCAGAAAGATGCAAAACTAATAGTGTAACTCCATTATTGGCCATTTTGTTTTATCCCTAGAAACTTCAATACTTATTTAAAGCAAAGCATATATTGAGTTCCCAAAATTTCCAGCCATAAAGAATTATCAAAATTTCATTGTTATTAATTTAAAAGAAATGAATAAAAAGGAGATGTAAAAGGGTACAAAAAACAAGCACATGACGTTCCAAATGCCATAGATAATTGATAGAGTCTAGACACAGAAATATTCTTTTCTTATCAGGTATATATGTGAATAACTTTGTTTCCTTTTTTGGTATGAAACTATGAATAACAACAAATCTAATCTGCCACCAACAAAAAATAAAAGAAAAAAAAATAACAGTGAAACAGCGAGACTCACATGGCACCAGACCATAGTACAACAGATATGTGGAGGTTGCAGTATCTCTTCTAATAAAGCACTGTATGGGAGATTCACGATGACCCGGCTAGTTTCAAGTAGCAAAGACAAGTTAAGCAAATAGCCATCAGTAAATCAGGTGAAAAAAAAAACGACAGCGGAATGGAAAAGTATTACCTGCTTTAATGAGATGGGAAATGTTAGCCTCCCACATTGCTCAGGAGTTCTGACAATTTCCTTAGTGATTTCCCTCCACGACCTACAAACCAAAGCACATGAAACAACAACAGCACGAGCAGGCCATGAGGTCTCACTCTCTTCTACCTTTCTAATGATATCAAAAAGCAGTTCTGGTGGTAGATTAGCCCACCGGCCCTGTTGAATTGGTTCAGATTCAGGTGGCGTTTCATCAGGAGCAATATGTGACCTTGCCCTGCCACGCCAATGCCTCCCTTCAACCCCTCGCCTTGATATGCTTCCAATTCCATCTCTCATTTCCCTCAGCTCGCGCACAATGCTTTTGAGGGACATCTTAATTCAAAGGAGCACATCAATCTTTTTGCTTCAATATTCAACTATCAGAAAAAAGGAAAATAAAAAAATCCAATACAAATAGATAAAAACAAAAATCCAGTTCATTCGTTCTTTCATAAAACAAGGGGACCCAACCTGGGTACGAAGTTTATTCATCGGACCTTATTGGATAATAATGGGTAAATAAATCTGGTATTGGAGTTCCATGTTTGGATGTTATGATGGCAATCAACTTTCAAAAGAACTACAATGCTTTTGCAGGAATCAAAATCAAATATATAAAAACAAATACAAAGCCATCAAACCCATTCAAACCTGTAAATCAGAGAAACATTTAGGATGATTCATCACCCAAAGATCATAGCTTTCATAATTGCAATAACCATAAAACGAAACCCATTATTAGATCCAGAAAAGGATTTGATTTCAATTAAATTAACTCCATCCCAAAACAAAAATCAAGAATCATTTTCAAAACAAAATAATGAAATTCAAAAAAGAACCAACCTGAACCTGGTAGAACAGAGAGCGGCCCAAACCCAACCAGCTCAAATGCAAAAAATCTTCCAATCTCAGAGATCAATCAATGAAAAAAACCGCAGAAAATGAGATCAGAGACGAGACAAGAAGAGATCACATCGGAGAAAGACGGCCAAAGCCTACAACGACGTCGGCCAGGCCTTTCTTGGGTATTTGCACTGCCATTGAGGAGGCACTGCCTCACCAACGCCACCAGCAAAAGAGCAGCAATTTAGCTGTTAGAGACCACACTTTCAATTACAGCTCCGAAATTCGCTCCCTTAAAACGGATCCAAACCATCTTTTCCTGTCACATTTTATTTTATTTATTATTGTTATTTATTTATTATTATAATTAATTTAATTACATTCACGATCCCGCAAATATTAATTAATATACATTATGGTTATTCACTTTTATTTTATTACAATAATATCACTAACATTATATGCGCCTCTTCATAAAAGTCTTTTAGCCAAATTTCGTTCAGAAAGCAGACATAAAGATCATATAAGCATTTTTTTAATCCAAAGAATATCACATCAGTCAACTCCAAATTAAATTCTCTCTTCTCTTATGCGCTCTTAACTTCCTTCTCTCTACATTATTTACATGCTCATTCCTTCTCTCTATCTCTTTTACTCATTTCTCTCTCTCATAAACTAGATCAAAACTCAATCCATTAACCCTTAAAAAAAATAGGAATTGAAATCAAAACTGAAACTCATTTGGACATCTTTTTCAAGCTCGAAGATGTTCCCACAACTGGCTCGGCTTGCTGGTGTCTATACTAAGTTTTCCTCTCTCATTCGCAACATCTGTTGGAATGTTAAATGCAATAAAATCATTCCCGCCATTGCCGTCAATCTCTTCTCTGCCTCTGATGCTTCTGTTCTCGATGGCTGGTCTGATGGCTATTATCAAGGTGGGTGAAAATTTCTCTGGCAATTAGACAACGGAAGGGATATGTTGGAGTTTGATTGGTCCACTTGGCTCACTATTGGAGATAATTGTTCATCAAAGCTTCAATAGGTTTTATGCTGGTTTCTCTTGCAAATTAAGCATAAAATAAATTGCCATATAAGACAAATGAAATTGGGACTTTTATAAGGGCATACCATGATTAGCAGACAATGCATTTCAACAAGCACTTGTGGACATTTTGTATAAGATTTTTTTGATCATCTCCTGCATTAAGAACTTAGGTGTCAATCCTAATTTCAAAGCAATAAAAATTGAAAAGGAGATTGTTTTTTTTTAAAAAAAAAATGCTTGAGCAACAAGTTACTAAAATTTTAAATCAAGCAACAGATCCATTCTTAGAATACAATTTATAAAATCCCCAACAACGGCTGCTTCAAGTGGTTGTGAACACATGATTTTGCACTCCCGGATCTTAAATGGAATCATACTGAACCTAACGGGACTTGCTAGAGGCTCGAAAATGGACAGACATATGCAAATCCACCAGGCAAGCCAATTGGATCCACTAGCTTTTACTGGTGAATCTACCAAGAAGGGTGGCAGATCTGCCAGTGATTGGCGGTAATCCGCCCCTTCAAGCCTGCGATCCGCTAGGCCTATCTGGTGGATCCATCAGACAGGACCGACAGATCTGCTAGATCTGAACTAGATGAAAATGTCCAGAATGCCCTTTAGTGCTCTATAAATAGCCCTTCACCCCTCCATATTTCACACACCAACTATTTAAATTGAATTTTCCTCAAACTAACTCTCTCTTCTTTTCCTCCAACTAACTCTCTCTTCTTTTCCTCCAACTAATTTTCTCAAGTTCTGAATGGTTTTACCTTCTTGAGATTCAAAACTGGCTTCTCAAATCTTCCTGAGATTTTAAGGAGTTTGAAGACTCAAACTTGGCCAATAGTGCCCTAAATTAATCTTTCTTAGACTAATTTAGCAAGAAAGCAAGAAAGAGTAATCGACTCAACTCTATTAAATTGACCCAAAAGTGGAACTTTGCTAGGTTGATATTTTATCTATTTAATTAGGGACAATATTAAATAATTTATACTTATTTTAAGTCCTTTTTAACCCATTGTGGCCAGTTAACTTAAGTTTTAGTTGAATTTAATTACTAGGTAAGCGGATTTTAGTTTTAACAATAACTT
>CANXYC010515835.1:0-12151 GCA_948193065.1 Aleurites moluccanus
TTGATAAATTGGCATCATACTTAATATTATCATAAATAATCAGATGTGTATCTATAAATTAGTAATGCATTTCATATTTATAGATCCACTGAGTATTTTATACTCACCCCTCTATGTTGAATCATTTCAGGGAAAGGAGAGTGAGACACGATCACCCCGACTACTTTTGTAATTCCATCCGCGGAGCATATGTATAGTCTTTCCCTAGAATAGTATAGATTACTCCATGATATTAGTTGTATATATATATTTGAGTTTGACTTGTGAATATGTAAATATATAATTGTATGTTATGATGTGAGTGGATGTTATGATATACGTATGTGTATATATATATATATATATATCAACAGGGGGTTCAACTGCTATGGTAAGCTCATATGATAGTCGCATATGTATGAATGATATTACAGGGAACTGCTATATGATCTGTGATATGCGAAATCATTATATGAGTGGTTACGGATTTTGTATTGTGAATTGGTATAAGTATAAACTGATGTGAGTTGTGCATTAGAGGTTGAATTGGGATTTGATATTGACATTAGAAGTGTTTTGTTATGTTTTTTCTATTTTGGCTATGTTAATATTACAGAGCAGACTCTATCCGATTTTCTGTAAAACTCAAAATGTTTTAAAAAAAATATATGTCATAAAAATGGATAAGTGTAATAGAAACATGAATGATAGCATGTAACTTGGGTTCTTTGCGGTACTGGTTATGTGAATTACTCCCGTGCCCTAGGACCGTCACAGCCCTATAGTGTGGGATGTGACATAAGGTCCCTCCCGTGCCGCCAGTAGATGTGGCTCATATGGCTCAGCAGTTAGATCAGCTGCAAAGAAATTATGAGATGATAGCTGAGTTCATTACTCGGCAAAGGCAGTAGCAGATACCTCCAGTTCAGGTTCCAGAAATCCCTATTCCTACGGTAGTTCCTCCACCTGTAGTGCGTCAAGAGGAAAAGGTATCATTCGAGAGGTTTCTCAAGCTTAAGCCCTCAAAATATAAGGGTGAAGTGGATCCTACAGATTTCCTAGAGGAAATTGAAGAAAAGGTACAGATTCTGCGGATTTTTGATAGAAGAGCAATAGAATTTGTGGGTTATTTGATGAAGGTTGAGGCTAAGGATTGGTTCAAGAGAAGCATCTCTGGCATGCTTCGGGAAAATGAAGAGCTATCATGGGAGAGATTCAAGGAATTAGTGTTAGGTGAATTTCTTCCTGGGAGTGTGAGGGAAGCTAAATCCCTAGAGTTCGAAAGATTAGTTCAAACCCCTGGCATGAGTGTTTCTGAGTACGCCAGGAAGTTCAGCCAACTAAGTAAGTTTGCTCCTACATTGGTGCCTACAGAAGCGACACAGATTCAACGGTTCCGCAGAGGACTAGTGGCTCCATTGTTTAAGCTCCTGGATGCCCTTGAGTTTGATTCCTATTCCAAGCTGGTGGACAAGGCTAGGATAATTGAGAATAGGGAGATGGAAGCCAGATCAGAAAGGGTTGAGAAGAAGAAGTTCAAGGCTGATAGTTCTTACAAACCAGATAGTGGGATGAAGACTATGGTAGTGGCCCATCAGTCAGCTCCTAGGAGTGGGTATAGAGGACTTTCAGGGAGACTACAGCAGAGTCGGACTACTCCTGGACCTACTTCTCAGATGAGTCATGGGTCAGCTAGCTTTGCATCACCCAGGACTCCTAAACCTATGTGTTCTACATGCGGCAAATTTCATAGTGGTCCTTGCCATTATGCATCAGGAGCATTTTTTGGTTGTGGACAACAAGGTCACTTTCTCAAGAATTGTCCATAATCACCCTTTGGAGGTAGACCTCAGGCTTCTCAAGCTACAGTTCAGATGAGTAGAGAGAGGAGCATTGGTCAGCAGCCAGGAGGAGGCAAAGGTATTCTGGGCAGGACTGATGAGACTGGCAGAGGATCAGGTCAACATGTGGCTCAGGCTTCAGGATCAGCTCCTATGGGTTGAGGTAGAGGGAGAGTTTTTGTTATAGCTCAGCATGAAGCCCAGACATCCAACATAGTGGTTACAGGTATTCTTCCGATTCAAGCCTTGAATGTTAGAGTATTGTTTGATTCGGGAGCTACACATTCCTTTGTGTCGTCTTGTTTTGCTAAGAAGTTGCATGTGCCTTGTGTGTTGCTTGAAAGTGTATTGGTAGTTTCTACTCCTTTAAAGGAAGAGATTAAAGTCCAGAACTCCTATCCATCATGTGTGGTTAGCACAGGTGGCAAGAGCTTGAATGTGGATTTGATTGAATTGCCAGTGTTGGAATTTGATGTGATATTGGGCATGGATTGGTTGTCCAATCACTATGCCATTATAGATTGTAATGGGAAGAAGCTAGTTTTTAAGCCACCTACGGGTGAGGAATTTGAGTTTCAAGGTGAGCGGAGCGAAGTGCCATACAATGTAATATCTGCCATTGGGATAAGAAGATTGTTAAGAAAGGGTTGCCAAGGGTATTTGGCTTATGTCCGGGATGCTTGCAAGGAAGTGAGAAGCATGGAGCATATTCCTATAGTCAATAAGTTTCTGGACGTTTTTCATGAAGAATTACCTGGTTTGCCACCGGATAGAGAGATAGAGTTCGGTATAGAGTTACTACCTGGCACGAGTCCGATTTCTATTTCTCCCTACCGTATGGCACCAGTTGAGTTGAAAGAATTGAAGATCCAGTTGCAAGATTTGCTTGACAAGGGATTCATTAGACCCAGTAGTTCACCGTGGGGAGCACTTGTACTCTTTGTGAAGAAGAAGGATGGTTCTATGAGGCTATGCATAGATTACAGGCAACTCAACAAGATAACCATCAAGAATAAGTATCCCTTGTCGAGAATAGATGATTTATTTGATCAATTGCAAGGTGCAAGTCATTTCTCCAAGATAGACTTGAGGTTAGGGTACCATCAGTTGAGGATTCAGAATGAGGATGTATCAAAGATGGCTTTCTGGACCAGATATGGACACTATGAGTTCTTAGTGTTGCCATTTGGATTGACTAATGCACCAGCTGCATTCATGGACTTGATGAATAGGGTGTTCAGGCCATTCTTGGACAAGTTTGTCATTGTGTTTATTGATGATATTCTTATGTATTCTAAGAGTAAAGAAGAGCATGAGGAACACCTTAGAATTGTATTATAGACTTTGAGAAATCATCAGCTGTTTGCCAAATTTTCAAAGTGTGAATTATGGCTTGAGAGTGTAGGCTTTCTGGGGCATATAGTGAGCAAAAAAGGGATTAAAGTTTATCCTAGAAAGGTTGATGCAATTCTTAGCTAGCCTAGACCCACGAATGTTTCAGAAGTCAGAAGTTTCTTGGGTTTGGCAGGCTACTATAGGAGGTTTGTTCAAGACTTCTCCAAGATTGCAACTCCTTTGAGCAAGCTTACCCAAAAGCAAGTTAAATTTCTATGGTCGGATACATGTGAAGAGAGCTTCCAAAAGTTAAAAACTTGTCTCACCACGACACCTATCTTAGCTTTGCCGTCTGGTGAAGGAGGATATGCGATGTATTATGATGCATCGAGAGTGAGGCTTGGTTGTGTGCTTATGCAGCATGGAAGAGTGATAGCCTATGCTTCTAGGCAGTTGAGGAAGCATGAGGTAAATTATCCAACCTATGATTTAGAGATGGCTGTAATTGTATTTGCATTGAAGATCTGGAGACACTACCTGTATGATGAAAAATGTGAGATTTTCACATATCATAAGAGTTTGAAATATATATTTCAGCAGAAAGATCTTAACCTTAGGCAGAGAAGGTGGATTGAATTACTTAAGGATTATGACTGTGAAATCTTGTATCATCTAGGGAAAGCTAATGTTATAGCCGATGCTCTGAGCAGGAAGTCATTGGGGAGCTTAGCTCATATTCAAGTGAGTAGAAGACCTTTAGTGAGGGAAGTGCAGAGATTGCATGATATAGGGATTAGCTTGGAATTGTCAGATTCAAGAGTGTTGTTGGCAAATTTCCAAGTCAAGCCGCTTCTCATTGATTAAATTAGAAAAGCTCAAGACAAAGACCCTCAGTTGATAAAGATAATGAATAATGTAGGGTTAGAAAAAGCTCTAGGATTTAATGTGGCTGATGGCATGTTGAGACATGGTAACAGGCTATGTGTTCCAGCAGTTGATGGGTTGAGAGAGATGATTCTTAAGAAAGCATATCATGCCAAGTATAATGTGCATCCAGGTGCAACAAAGATGTACCATGACATTAAGAATTCATATTGGTGGAGTGGAATGAAAATAGATGTCGCAGAATATGTAGCCAAATGTCTAACTTGTCAGCAAGTCAAGTTTGAGCATTAGAAACCATAGGGGTTAATCCAAGAATTACCATTGCCGGAATGGAAATGGGAGAGGGTGACTATGGATTTTGTGGTTGGACTGCCGAGAACTTCAAGGGGCTATGACTCGATATGGGTCATTGTGGATAGAGTAACCAAGTCAGCTCATTTCTTGCCAGTCAAGACGACTTATGGAGCTTCTCAGTATGCCCAGATTTATGTTGATGAGATTGTCAAACTTCATGGAGTTCCAGTTTTGATTATCTCAGATAGAGATACTCAGTTCACCTCGAGATTTTGGCAAAAATTGTAAGAATGTCTGGGTACTCAGCTCGATTTCAGCACAGCTTTCCATCCGCAAATCGATGGGCAATCAAAGAGGACCATCCAAACTCTAGAAGACATGCTGAGGATGTGCATTATAGACTTTGGAGGAAATTGGGATGCTCACTTGCCATTGATAGAGTTTGCCTATAACAACAGCTATCATTCCATAATTCAGATGTCTCCTTATGAAGCTTTATATAGCAGGAAATGCAGATCTCCCTTGTGCTGGGATGAAGTAGGGGAGAAGCATATTAAAGGACCGGAGTTGATAAGATATAAGTCAAAAAAGGTTCCACTGATTCGAGAGAGATTGAAGACAGCTTTCAGTCGCCAAAAGAGCTATGCCGATCCAAAGAGGAAGGACCTTCAGTTTTCCATTAGAGATCTTGTGTTTCTAAAGATTTCTCCAATGAAAGGAGTTCTATGGTTTGGCAAGAGAGGCAAGTTGTCTCCATGATTTATTAGACCTTTTGAGATTCTGAGCAAAGTTGGAAAGGTGTCATACAAGTTGGCTTTGCCGCCTAGCATGGAGAAGGTGCATTCGGTATTTCATGTGTCGATGCTTTGTAGATATGTATCCGACCCTTCCCATATGCTGCAAGTGCCGGAAGTGGACCTCTAGCCAGATTTGACATATAAAGAAACCCCAATTTCCATTGTGGACCGAATGGTTAAGAAGCTAAGGAATAAGGAGATACCAATGGTTAAGGTCCTATGGAGAAATCAAGCTTTGGAAGAATGCACTTGGGAAAGTGAGCAAAGCATGCAAGACAAGTATCCCCATCTATTTCAGGCTTGAGGCAGGTTATTATAAATTTGAGGACAAATTTATTTAAGGGGGGAAGAATGTAATATCTGCAATTTTTTTCATTTTAATTAATTGTATGTTTGAAGAATTTAATTAAATGAAATATGAATGTTTGAGAAATCTAGAAATTTCTGGTTGCAGGGTATTTTGTGAGGCTGATTGCATGATTTTAAAGAAATAATTTAATAAAGTGTAAAACATAAAAATTGTAGGTGCATATCTCATCTTCAATTCTGTAAAATGGTTTGGTGAAATTTTATATGTGTGAGGAGTTATGTCTCCTTGAGCAGGACTTGTCTGGTTTAGTATTTCTGCAGGAAATCTGTGTATGTTTGAATTTTCTGGGAATGACTGAGGTAGTTTGAGCCAAAGGTGTAATCATAAGAAATGTTTATTTATGTGTTGTGTTATTGGCTGTAAAATTTCAGGAATTTTGGATAAGTATAACACAATGGAGAGTAGAATTTCTCAGGTCTGTTCGGATGGATTTTGGACAGTAAGTCAGGGTGAATTTTAGAGAGTCACCATGGCCTGTGTAGTTACCTTTGTGATTTGAATTTTGAATATGTTGAGCCTCTGTATGTATATTTTAAGTGACAAAAAAAATCAGGGAGTTTGAATGTTTGTAGCTCATTTGCAAGCTAATTGAGTATAAGTTGTCGAGGAAGAGTTTCAGCTTGGCAGTGAATGGTATTTGCAAGCCGGCAATACGAGTAGCGAAGTGGCAAAGAGAGATTGTCGAGGTGGCAATTGGCGAAGAGGCATATGCAGGGTGGCATGTGCGAAGAAGGTTTTGGCGAAGAGGAATAGGTTAGGTGGCATTATGCGAAGAGGAATTGCCGAGGTGGCATATGCGAAGAGGGAGATAGGCGAAGCGAATTGGCGAAGAGGCATTGCCGAGGTGGCATATGTGAGGCAATGTATGCGAAGAGGAGTTCACGAGGAGAGTTTGGCGAGGCAACATATACGAGATGGTATGTGCGAGTTGGATATGCGAAGTGGGATTAGCGAAGTGACATTGCCGGAGCAGATTGGCGAAGTGGGAAGTGCGAGCTGGGAATTACGAGGTAGCATTGCCGAGGCGAGCTGGCGAGCGAGAATTGGGGCAGTGGCCTATTTAACCAAGTGCCCAGTAGCAATTTTTCTCTGCATGATTTTCTTTCTTCTTCTCTTCGTTCTTTTTCAAATTTTCTCAAAATAGTTCCATTTATTATCTAATGCATTAATACTCAAAATTAATGCATTAAATCTCTAAATTAGCATATTTTAAGGCAGAAATTGTCAGATTCAAGCAGATTATCTCCGGAAATTAGTTTTTGGAGAAATAAGGTAAATTTCTTCAAATGTCACTTTCTTTTAGATTAATTAAGTCCGATAGTTAGAATAATTAATTATGGGTATATAGAATTTATTACCAGCAATATGAAGCTATTAATAGTAATTAATATTAGAGAAATTAGAAATTATGGACTGTCATAAATAGTAACATGAACAGTAAATTCGAAGTAAATTTCAAATTTTCTTTAAGAGATGAATTTAATTGATGTTGGGAATTAAGAATAGAAACTTTAAAATGGTTAAATGTTAAGAAATAATATTGAGTATTATTAATTAAGGAAAACCCTAATTTTAAATATTTGGGGAAAATGTCTTAAGAGGAGAAAATCAAGGAAATTGAGGAGAATTGTGTTGAGCAAATTGTTAAAGGAAAATCAAGAGTAATTTGTGTTGAGGTAAGTATTAACATTTCATTTGCTTCTTGTTTCTTTGAAATGATATGACCGAGCATCCTCAATGTTCACCCATATAATTCTTATATATATTTGATATAGTATTATCGTTATTAAATGACAATGCTATGATATCCTAAAACTGAAACTTTACCAATTATTTTATGTTATTCCCATAAATATGTATATAATACAAGTGACTTGGTCAATCTTCTTGGATCAAGTTCACATGATTTCTACTTGTTAAACTTGATTGAAATTATGCTTTATGTTGATGGTCTTGCGACCCATATGTTTATTATGAGATGAAACCATATGACCCTATGGATAGAACGCTCTTCCCAATGAGAGTAAATTCATTGGTCCATCGTGCACTTTGAGAACCTAGCTGATAGGGTTTTTATCAGTGTTCCACCTAGAGGGGACCATGAGCTTTAGGCGTATGCCTGGCCAAGCATGCGTTTGCGATAAAGTAGCAAGGACTACCGATGCGCTCTGTTGTGATGGGTAGCATGGCTACTGATGCACTCTGTAGTTCTACCATGTTATTTGATAGTGCTATTCGATTGTGAGCACTTCTGTTCTTGTAAGCCTAACCATATGATGATTCTTACCCATGTTCTTGGAATTGACACTTCCTTTGAACTAATATATATATATGTATGTATATTTCTTTCATATTGCATGTTCATATCTTATTGAGTTGAAGGCTCACTCCTCTTATGTGGATTTCAGGTGATAGTGTAGCTCGTGAGGGAGCTAGTAGAGAAGATCAAGTTTCTTGACTTATTCTTCTAAGAAGCCTTCATTGTAATTCTTTTGAAATATATTTATGTACATTCATGGTTTGGTATTATGGTACAATATGTATTCGGAGTATACTCTAGAGCTCCGTAGTTGGTCATTGGGGATGATAATATTTTGTTGTATGAATTGTTACCTTTTTGGGTTACTCTTGTTCCTTAGTGATGTGGGATACATCTTTTGATCAGTAAGGAACAAGAGGAAATTATGAAATGATAAAAGTAAAAATACGAATTATGCTTAAATGGATTATAGAAATGATTATTGAATGATATCTATATTTATTATGAATGTGTAATGTAAATGAGATCCAGGATATGAGAGTTCTATGGGTTTATGGTGGCCTTAAGCCTACCCTTGCCCTTGGACCGTCGCACCACTGTAGTCGGAGTGTGACACCATAAAACTGTGCATCTGACCAAACAGTGAATCCGACCCACTAACTATTATCCCTTATAGTGAACTCAACCTACTGATCTCAAACATTGTATAATAAATCCGACCTACCACCATGCATATCAGACCTGCACCTTTTACAATGAATCTAATCCACCGACCTAGAAGAATCTTTTTACTTGAAAGTCATGCATACTAAACCCATACCTTTCATAGAGAATTCGACCCACTGACCTATAGGAATATTTTTCCTCGAGAATCATGCATATCATACCCGTACCTAAATTTGTGTATATCATATTCGCATAGTTTATAGTGAATAAGATGCAAATTTTCTCTTCACTCTCCTTAAAAAATAAGAGAAAAATTCCAAGTTATGCTCAACTCTACCTTGAGTGCTCAATAGATCCCTTTTAACAAGGCCTTAGTCGATCAACAGAATGGCTTCAACAAAGGTTTAGCTACATAACAAGCTTACTTTTGTAAAGCATTAGACACTCAGTAGACCCTTTTCCATAATGCACTAGCCTATATGACCAAATCCTTGGATAACATGAAGAAATCCATGGATCAAAACAAGTTAAAACTGAGTGGTCCAAGTACCATACCTAGTGTTGATCTAACCAACACTATCCCACAACTAAGCACAAACACTAATCCCTCTCTATCCTTGAATATTTTTCAAGATAAGGAAAATCTCATCCATGCACCTATAAGAAGATATTGGAAGCACAACACCACTATGCTTGAACAGACCCACACAATAGTAAAAAGGTATATGCAAAATAATGCCTTCACTTTGAATGTTGTCTCTTCCACTGAACAAAAGAGTAAGGAGGTAGCAACCATTGTTGAACGACAACCTTTCATACTAGAAAAGAGAAACTTCAGCGATCTGGGTATGCCTCTAATCTTGGCCTATAAGAAAGCTTTGGAATCCAAGATGATCACGCCTTTAGAACCAAAGACACCTCCTAACCCTCTGTCCAAAGGCTACAATGCCAACGATTATTGTGAATACCATCAGAGAGCTAGGCACAATACAAATGTGTGCAAAATCTTGAGGTATAAAATCTAGGACCTCATTGACATTGGATAAATCTTTCTCCTTTCCAAGCCAGAATC
The DNA here is from genome assembly GCA_948193065.1 of Aleurites moluccanus. Lineage (NCBI taxonomy): Eukaryota > Viridiplantae > Streptophyta > Magnoliopsida > Malpighiales > Euphorbiaceae > Aleurites > Aleurites moluccanus. Next base: position 9,500 of record CANXYC010515835.1, read on the forward strand.
TAGCATCCCCACTGATCTTCGGACTGTTCTAAAATTCTGTAAATAAAAAAATACAGGCTTAGCTTAGAGGGTTACGGGCTAGTTGGATTAAGATTAGGAATAAAACATTGAGGACTACTCTCTTTGAGAAAGTCTCCATTATAGGAAGTGAAGTAGAAACATACTCTATAAAGCTAATCCAACCATTCTTGATTCAACTAGACAATTAGCACTCTGAGAAGAATCCTAGCCCTAATGTCAAGCCTCCTTCCTAGTCCAAGTTCTAAGTCGAGTCAAAATCCGAGTTAGAATCCAAACCTGAGTCAGAGTTTGAGTTAATTACGTCCTATTGAGTCCTGGTCTGTCCTTTAGCTATGATGTAACCAGTAATGATGGAACTTTTTATCCATAATGAAGAATTTGATCTTTTATACTTGTGTTTTCATAAATGCAATATGAATGATATATTATAAAAAAAAAAGTAAGAAAGATATATATATATAAAAAGAAAGAAAAAGAAAGCAAAGAATCAATTGGCACAGAAGATAAATAAAAAATCACATGTTTTGCATCATCATATTTTGATAAAATACCTTTATGCATGGTAATCAAAGAATTCATTTATTGTTTCGTATAATAGCCTAAAGACATGACGAGTATAGATCCTAACATAGCAATTCACAAAATTTTGATTTATGAGCATGCAAAACCTATCAAGCAGAAATTGAGAAGACTTAAAAAAGAGTGGTCTTTGAAGGTTAAAGAGGAATTAGCAAATTGTCGTGAAGCCCATGTGCAGCCAGCCTTCACCCCTGTTACCGCTAGCTCTGTCTGATGGCACTGCCCAAGACACTGTGCATCAGCGCGGCACTGCCCAAGACACTGTGCATCAGCGTGTTCTCTTCTCACATTTTTTGGACCATTTTTCCTCTGAAGCACCATAGATACCCCCTTTCTTCACCATTTCACACACCTCATGACTTGTTAAGTTGAATTTTCCTTAGTAAGCTCTCTATTCTCTCTCTAATTAATATTTTTTTTATACAAAGTGATTTAATTCCCTTTGAATTTAAATCATTCTCTTTAATTCTCTTTGAATTAAAAGGATTCTAATTCGATTTTGACCTTTGAGTCCTAAGTTAATTCTCATATTTTGGACACATTAACTAATTAATTAATTAATTAATTAATTAATTAAAATATTTGGACCTAAAATGATTTCCCCGAACATAAAGTGGAACTCTGGTTCAGAAAGCGCTCCGACCACCGCCTCCCCCAAAAGCTCGAAGAAAGGTATAATCAAACTTTCTAAATTAGACTTGTTATCATGAAACAGACTGTGAATCAGACCCAAAACCAACTTTTAAACTGACCAAAAGTTAACTTTATTTTCAAACCGAACCCAAAATCTCTTCGCAAGAAGGGTAAACTACGTGAATTTTGATTCCCATTCAAAGGGACACGTAGGCATGCTTTTCATCAAGTATCAAATCCAAAAACCCCAAAAATCAAATTTTCCTTTTAATGTTTTAAATTCATTTATTTTGGATAATTTATGATTGACCTAAAATCCATAAAGGTTAGAGTTAATATCTCCTATTTATTCGAATTAAGGAATATGTGATTAACCTAGAATCCATAAGGGCTAGATTAATATCCTTAATTATCATATATGTAATAATTTAAATTCTTTGCTGCTTTTGGATGCGTGAATTATTTACTACTTTCCATCATATAAATGCCATCCTATTAACTGTACATAATGAAAATAATATTTTTAAGTTAGAATTAATTAAAAGCCAAATTCAAATTTCTTAAATCGAAAACCTAGTCTCCAAATTCGAACTTGGTTCGAAGATCTAGTGCATTTTATCCATGGAATTAAAATTGGAGTCAATTTTTAGGTTTTTACCTTATTTTCCCATTAAAAAATAAATTAAGGCGGCGACTCCCTGAAATCTTTTCAAAACTGAAAAAATGATAATAGAAAATCATTCACCATCTTTCAAAATAGAAAAGCGACAGCCGCTTCTGCATAGGACCAAGTTGTCACACCCCAACTCCAGTGGTGCGACGGTCTTAGGGCAAAGGTAGGCTTAAGGCCACCATAAACCCGTAGAACTCCCATATCCTGAATCTGATATACATTCATATCAAATATAATATCATGCTATATCATATACATAATCCATTCAAGCATAATTCATTTCTTTACTATATCATTTTATAATAATATTCTCTTGTTCCTTACTGATCAAAAGATGCATCTCACATCACTAAGGAACAAGAGTACCCAAAAGATAACAATTCATACATCAAAATATTATCATTTTCTAATAACTAACTACTGAGTTCTAGAGTATACTCTCATTACATATTGTGTTATAATACCATTCAACTAATATACATAATTATATATATCAAAAGAATTACAATGGAAGCTTCTTGGAATGAAAAAGTCAAGAAGATTGATCTTCTCTGCTAGCTCCCTCACAAGCTGTACTATCACCTGAAATCCACAGAAGAGGGGTGAGCCTTCAACTCAGTAAGATATGAACATTATATAATAAGAACTGAATGTCGGATCATGGTCATGAACAAATAATCATACATATAGGCATGAAAGAAGTCATAGGCTTTTACTTGAAAGAAATGTGGTTCTCATAATAATTC
>CANXYC010515916.1:0-16911 GCA_948193065.1 Aleurites moluccanus
CCAAATCTGAATTTTTGAGAATATCTTATTATGATGACCTATGATATACATAAGTATAGAACGTTTTTCCCAATGAGAGTAAATTCATTGGTCCATATGCACAATGGGAGCCCAGCTGATAGGGTTTTTATCAGTGTTCCATCTAGAAGGGGCCATGAGCTCTAGGCATATGCCCGCGCAATCATATGTGCACGTTAAGGTAGCAAGGCTACTGATACATTATGATATGATATCAGTTCTATTTTATATGTGATTTGATAATGCCATCATTTGCAGGCATTCTTATGTTCTAAATGAGAACTAATGATTTGATTTATGATATGATTTGATAGTGTTATTTGTTGTAAGCACTCATATTCTTCTTCAGGTATAAACTTATAGTTCTTTCATGTCCAAGTATATGTATATGTTCATGATTTGATACTCAGATTCTTGACTTTACTTAAAGCATTATGTAGTTCATATTTTATTGAGTTGAAAGCTCATCCCTCTTCTATGGATTTCAGGTGCTAGTGTTGCTCGAGAGAGAGCTAATCCAAAGGATAGAGCTTCTTGATTTCTTCTTCACAAGAAGCTTGGATGTAATTATGCTGAATATTATTTTGTTATGTATATATAAGTTATGTCTATTGAGAAGTACTCTCTTAGAGCTTCGTAGATAGATATGAATGGTTGATTTTGTTTCCATGGATGGCATTTGTAGATTCTCCTTTATTACATATTGATGTAAGATCTGTCTTTTGATCGGTAGGGAACAAGTGGAGATGTTATGATATAAAATGATAATTTATAAGATATGATGTTTTACATTCAAAATGTATGCTACTATGTATGAGACAGGTTTAGTTAAGGGTTTTATGGGTTTATGGTGACCTTATGCCTACCCTTGCCCTAGGACCGTCGCACCGGTGGTGTTGGGGTGTGACATCTACTTGGTTGGTTTCTTTGGAAGAGATGGAAGAGTATTTTTTATACACTCCTTAATATGGCAACCACCTCTTCTCTTTTATACACTAAAGTCAAAGAAATAAGAATTGTGTAGAAAATTTTAGGTCTTATACATACGTACATTTCCTATCCAATTAACATAAAAATTTTATTCAAATTTTCTTCCTTCCACACACTTGGCCAGCCACTCTTGAAGGTATTCTCCAGAATTTTTAATGTTAAAAATAATATTTTATTATGGGTCCCATAACTTTTGATAATTGCATATTTCACCCACAGTTTTCCTTAATTATAATTGCTACCATAATTCTTTTTAATTCTTTTCAATTAAGTCCTTAAATTATTGATATTCAAGTATTTATGAAACCTTATAATATCCTTATTACCTCAATTCAACTTAATCATTCAACCTCTGTAGCTATAAAATTTTTATACCGAACCCATTTCGGCAAAACTCTGAAAATCGACAATTTACGTCTCTTAATTTCTCTCTTATTTTGTATCCATTTTCACTCACCTTAAATAACATATATACTTCAATTTATTTTTAATTAATCCAAAATCCATAAAAAATAAATCAAGTAAAAGAAATTTGCACAAATTACTGTCAAAAATTAATTAAAAATCGTCTACTGACAAATTCTTCCAAAAATCGAATTTTCTTTTCATTTCCATCTCTTTACTATCCATTTGTCTCTCTAATTTCATATTGAACCTCAAATTATTTTTTTCTCAATATTTTAGAATCTTAATTCTAAATATCCGCAATTAATTTCTGTAAAAACTTATTAAAAATATATAAAAATTATCTACCGATAATTCTGTTGGTTATCATCTTTAAAATTCTTCTGTAACAATTATTCTTAAATTTTTTTTGTATTCCTCAATCACTATTTTTTTAGCCTATTTATTTTTTAATTAACATTATTCTATCACTAGGATTTGCTACTTCCTTACTATCTACGGTACTGTAATCTGGGGTGTTACAAGCCACCATCAAGATTATTGTTAAAATATTTTTAAGTTATTTTAAGAAAACCTTTATAAGTTTACGAATCTAGAATTTTCTACAATTTTGACCCAAATTTTCCAATAAACCTTGGTGTATATAAAAAGGAAAGAAAAAGATAGTGAATGGGAGAAGGGAGACCGAACTATTAAGGAAATAAATAACCAAAAATTTGTTCCAATTCCTTCAAAGAAACCAACCAAATTAGATAGGAAAAATTGATGGAGAAGGAAGAAGTTTCATAGAGAAAAATTGATGGAGGAGGTATATTCAAGCTATTTGGAAGAAGAAAATTCATCAACGGTAAAGTTTATAAACTTAACTCTTTAAAATAAGTGTTAAAGTTAGAATAGATGATGAATTGGATTAATTAATCTATAATATCTATAAATTTTATTATATTTTTATTAAATTATATGTTGGAGAATTAATTAATTTCAAATATGAATGTTGGAGAATTCCAAAATTTCTGATTTTTCAGTTGCAGGAAATTTTGATGGTTAATTGCATATTCTTAGAGAAATAATTTAGTAAAGTGTAAAACATGAAAGTTATAAGTTTATGTCTTAACTGAAATTCGGTAAAATGGCTTGGCAGAATTCTGTGTGTGAGGAGTTATGCCTTATTGAGTAGGACTGGTCTGGGTTAATGTGTTTGCTGGAAATTTGAGTCTGTTTGAATTTACTAGGAATGACTGAGATAGATTTAGCCAGAGATATAAACATAAAAAGTGTTACTTTGTATGTTATAATGTTGGCTGGAAAATTTCAGAATTTTTAGATAAGTATACTCCAGTGGAGAGTGGATTATATCAGACTTGTTCGGATGGATTTTCGGACAGTAAGTTCAGTTGAATTTGGAGAGTCACCATAGTCAGTGTAGTTGCCTTTATGATTTGAATTTTTGATATGTTGAGCCTCTGTATATCTATTTTAAATGGCAAAAAGAATTAGTAAGTTTGGATATTTGTAGCTCATTTGTGAGCTGGTTAAGTGTAAGTTGTCCCGGAAAGGTTTCAACTTAGTAGAGTCTTGGTATGGCGAGCGGGCAAAATGCGAAGTGGTGAAATGGAGAAGTAGCGAGGTGAGATTGCCAAAGTGGCAATTGGAAAAGAGACATATGCGAGGTGGCATGTGCGAAGAGGATTGGCGAAGAGAAAAGGCAAGGTGGCACTATGCGAAGAGGCATTATACGAAGAGGGAATGTACGAAGTAGCAGTTCGTGAAGAAGAGTTTGACGAAGAGGGAGATAAGCGAAGTGAAGAGGCAAAGAGGTGAAGAAGCATTGCTGAGGTGGCATATGCGAGGAAGAGTTCGCGAAAAAGAACTCGCAAGAAGAGTTTGGCGAGGCAGCATATGGAAGGTGACATATGCGAGCTGGATTAGCGAAGTAGCATTGCCAGATCAGTTTGGCGAGCTGGGAAATGCGAGGTGGATTGGCGAGCTGGTAAGCATGTTTTCTGGGGACAGTGGTCTATTTAACCCCAGCAACCCAGTAGCGTTTTCATGATTTTTCCTTCCTTCTTTCTTCGTTAAATTCAGTCTTTTTCTCAGATTAGTTTTATTTTATTTTCTAAGGCATTAATGCTCAAATTAATGCATTAGACCTCTAGATTATTCTATATTAAGGCAGAAATCATTAGATTTGAGCAAGAAATCTCAGAAATTTCAATGTTGAGGAAAATAAGGTAAATTTTCTTCCAAAATTATTTTCTTTAGATTTATTTAAGTCTATAGGTTAGAATAATTAATATTGGGTATATAGAATTTATTGCAAGTAATTTGAAGTCATTAATGGTAATTAATGTGGGAGAAATCAGAGTGTTGAGACTGTCATAAATAGTAACATGAACAGTAACTCCAAATTAAATGCAGATTTTTCTTTAAGAGATAAATAAAATGGTTGTTGGGAATTAAGATTAGAGACTCTAAGGTGGTTAATTATTCAGAAATCATATTAAATATTATTGATTTGGAGAAAAACCTAATTTTGAATATTTGGAAAAATTTCTTAGGAGGAGATACTCAAATTAATTGAAGAATTAGAGTTGAGCAGATTGCTAAAGAGAAACTTAAGAGAAATTGTGTAAGAGGTAAGTATGAATATCTTATTTGATTTTCGTTCTTTGAAATTAATATGACCAAGTATTCTTATAATTGTTCATCCATATTTATATATATATTAGTATAATGTGAATGACTTGATCAACCTTCTTGGATTAAGTTCATATGTTTTTTGTTTGTTTAAACCGATTTGAATGATGATATATGATGGTGGTTTTGCGACCAATATGCTTATTAAGAGATTGAAACCCCATGACCCCATGGATTGAACGCTCTTCCCAATGAGAGTAAATTTATTGGTCCATTGTGCACTTTGGGAGCCCAGCTGGTAGGGTTTTTATCAGTGTTCCACTTAAAGGGGACCATGAGCTCTAGGCGTATGCCTGGCCAAGCATGCGTTCACGTTGAAGTAGCAAGGCTACTGATACATATGTTATGACATGAGATCAGTTCTATCATATGGGATTTGATAATGCCATTCTTTGTGGGCATCTTATATTCTAAATATTACCATGATTTGATTTGTAATATGATTTGATATTGCCAAATTATTATGAGCACCCTTGTTCCTTCAAGTAAAGCTTATGATTCTTTCATACCTATATGTATAAATATTTATTCATGACCATGATTCGATATTCAGATTCTTGATTTATAATTTTCATATCTTTCTGAGTTGAACACTCACTACTCTTCTATGGATTTCAGGTGATAGCATAGCTAGTGAAGAAGCTAATAGAAAAGATCCAGCTTCTTGATCCATTCTCCCAAGAAGCTTCATTGTAATAGTTTTTGAGATATTTTATATGTTTATTAAATGGAACTATGACATGATATGTATTTGGGGGTATACTCTAGAGCTCCATAGTCAGTCATTGAGGATACCAATATTTTGAAGTATGAATTATTACCTTATGGTACTTTTGTTCCTTAATGATGTGAGATGCATCTTTTGATCATTAAGGAACAAGAGAGAGCTATGAAATGAAAATGGTAAAGATATGCTTAATGTTTAATTGAATGCATAGAAATGATCATGGTATAAGATGTTGTAATTGATATAATTGTGTATGAGATTCATGGTATGTGAGTTATACAGGTTTATGGTGGCCTTAAGCCTACCATTGCCCAAGGATCGTTGCACCACTGGAGTTGGGGTGTGACAGAGGTGGTATCAGAGCCCTAGGTTTATAATCCTTAACATAGAAGATAGATAGAGATGCATGAGCACTAGTATAAGTGTTGGTTAAGATAACTACAGAGTATAGGATCATGTCTCGTCCAATTGTGTCTTCCTTTGATATATATATCTATGTTAAGTGTACGTAGTGAGTCTGATATGTTTGTTCTTCTTATCAATATCGAGATGCCTCCATGTCGTGGTAAAGGATGAGGGCGAGGCCGTCCTAGGCCGGAATTTCCTTCCGAAGAAGGTTCAGTAGGTGGGGATAGAGGAGATGAGGTTCCTTCTGTGCCACCAGTAGATGTGGCTCATATGGCACAGCAGTTAGACCAGCTGCAGAGGAACTATGAGGTATTAGCTGAGTTTATTACTCAGCAGAGGCAGCAGCAAGCTCCTCCAGTTCAGGTAGTTCCAGATATTCCAGTTCCTCCACCCCCACCCGTAGTGGTACCTCAGGTTGAGGAGGTTTCGTTTGAAAAATTTCTGAAACTCAAGCCTTTAGAGTACCGAGGTGAGGTAAATCCCATAGATTTTTTGAAAGAGATAGAAGAGAAAATCCAAATTTTGAGGATTCCTGATATAAGAGCCATAGAGTTTGTGGGTTATCTGATGAAGGCGGAAGCAAAAGACTGGTTCAAGAGAAGCATTTCTAGTATGCTTCGAGATAATGAAGAGTTGTCATGGGAGAGATTCAGAGAATTGGTCCATGATGAGTTTCTTCCAGAGAGTGTAAGGGATGCTAAATCTTTTGAGTTTGAAAGGTTGGTTCAGACTCCGGGTATGACTGTATCAGAGTATGCAAAGAAATTCAGCCAACTAAGTAAATTTGCTCCAGCCCTTGTGCCTTCAGAAGCGGCACGGATTCAACGGTTCCGTAGGGGATTGGTGGCTCCATTGTTTAATGTTTTAGCTGCTCTTGAATTTGATTCTTATTCCAAGTTAATGGATAAAGCAAGAGTAATTGAGAACAGGGAAATGGAAGCCAGGTCAGAGAAGGAAGAGAAGAAGAAAGTTAAAGTTAGAGGTTCTTCTAGGCAAGACAGTGGGGTAAAGAGTATGAATATTTCGCCTCAATCAGTTGCTCAAGGGGGATATAGAGGACCATCAGGGAGATCCCAGCAGAGACCGAATCCCTCTAGATTTGTTCCTCAAGTGAGTCATAGTGCAACTAGTTCTGCACCACCTATGACTAACCATTCTTGTCCTACATGTGGTAAGCTTCATAGAGGACCTTACTTCTTTGGGTTAGGCACATGTTATGGGTGTGGACAGTATGGTCATCTCCTTAAGGATTGTCCACAGCCTTCTTTTGGAGTTAGACATCAGGCTTCTCAGGCTATAGTTTAGATGAGCATAGAGAGGAGCATTGGTCAGCAGCCAGGAGGCGGTAGAGGTAATTTGGGCAGGATTGTTGAGGCTGGCAGAGGATCAGGTCAGCATGAGTCTCAGGCTTCCGGATCAGCTCCTATGGGTAGAGGTAGAGGGAGAGTTTTTTCCTTGGCACAGCATGAAGCCCAAGCATCCAATACAGTGGTTACAGGTATTCTTCCGATTCAAGCTTTGAATACTAGGGTATTGTTTGATTCAGGAGCTATGCATTCATTTGTATCATCATGTTTTGCTAAGAAGTTGCATGTGCCTTGTGTTTTGCTTAAGAATGTGTTGGTTGTGTCTACTCCTTTAGAGGAAGAGATTGAAGTTCAGAACTCCTATCCATCCTGTGTGGTTAGCATTGGTGGCAAGAGCTTAAATGTGGATTTAATTGAATTGCCAGTATTGGAGTTTGATGTAATTTTGGGCATGGATTGGTTGTCCAGGCACTATGCCATTATAGACTGTAATGGAAAGAAGCTAATCTTTAAGCCACCATCGGGTGAAGAATTTTAGTTCCAAGGGGAGTGGAGCGAAGTGCCATATAACATTATATCTGCCATTGGGACAAGGAGATTGTTGAGAAAGGGTTGCCAAGGATATTTGACATATGTTCGGGATACTAGTAAGGAAGTGAAAGAATTGGATCAGATTCCAATAGTCAATGAGTTTCCGGACGTATTTCCAGAAGAATTGTCTGGTTTGCTACCGGATAGAAAGATAGAGCTCGGTATAGAGTTGCTACCTGGCACAAGTCTGATTTCTATTCCTCCCTACCGTATGGCACCGGTTGAGTTGAAGACTCAATTGCAAGATTTGCTTGATAAAGGATTTATTAGACCCAACAGTTCACCATGGGGAGTACCTGTACTCTTTGTGAAGAAGAAAGATGGTTCTATGAGGCTATGCATAGACTATAGGCAGCTCAACAAGGTAACTATCAAGAACAAGTATCCTTTGCCAAGAATAGATGATTTATTTGATCAACTACAAGGTGCAAGTCATTTCTCCAAGATAGACTTGAGGTCGGGATACCATCAATTAAGAATTCGGAATGAAGATATATCAAAGACAGCATTCCTGACCAGATATGGACACTATGAGTTCTTAGTGTTGCCATTCGGATTGACTAATGCATCGGTTGCATTTATAGATTTGATGAATAGGGTATTCAGGCCATACTTGGACAAGTTTGTCATTGTGTTTATTGATGACATTCTTGTATATTCTAAGAGTAAGGAAGAGTATAAGGAACACCTTAGAGTTATGTTGCAGATTTTAAGGGAGCATCAACTGTTTGCCAAGCTTTCAAAGTGTGAATTTTTGCTTGAGAATATGGGCTTTTTGGGGCATATATTGAGCAAGGAAGGGATTAGAGTTGATCTTAAGAAGGTTGATGCAATTCTTAGTTGGCCTAGACCCACGAATGTTTCCGAAGTCAGAAGTTTCTTGGGTTTGGCAGGCTACTACAGGAGATTTGTTCAAGACTTCTCCAAGATTGCAGCTCCTTTGAGCAAGCTCACTCAGAAGCAAATTAAATTTATCTGGTCTGATGAATATGAAGAGAGCTTCCAAAAGTTGAAGACTTATCTCACCACTGCACCAGTTTTAGCTTTGCCGTCGGGTGAAGGAGGATATGCGGTCTATTGCGATACATCGCGAGTAGGGCTTGGTTGTGTGCTTATCCAGCATGGAAGAGTGATAGCTTATGCTTCGAGAAAGTTGAGAAAGCATGAGATGAACTATCCAACTCATGATCTTGAAATGGCTGCAGTAGTATTTGCATTGAAGATCTGGAGACACTACTTATATGGTGAGAAGTGTGAGATTTTCACAGATCATAAAAGTTTGAAGTACATATTTCAGCAGAAAGATCTCAATCTTAGGCAAAGAAGATGGGTTGAATTGCTTAAGGATTATGACTGCGAAATCTTATATCACCCAGGGAAAGCCAATGTTGTGGCGGATGCACTGAGCAGGAAGTCCTTGGGGAGCTTATCCCATATTCAAGTGAGTAGAAGGTCCCTAGTGAGAGAAGTGCAGGGATTGCATAATATGGGAATCAGTTGGGAATTGTCAGATTCAGGAGTGCTTGTGGCAAATTTCCAAGTTAAGCTGATTCTCATTGATCAAATTAGAGAAGCTCAAGATAGAGACCCTCAGTTGGTAAAGATAAAGAATGATGTGGGATCAGAAAAAGCTTCAAGATTCCATGTGGTTGATGGCTTATTAAGGCATGGTAGTAGGCTATGCCTTCCAACAGTTAATGGGTTAAGAGATATGATTCTTAAGGAAGCACATCATGCCAAGTATAATGTGCATCCAAGTGCAACAAAAATGTACCATGATATCAAGAATTCATATTGGTGGATTGGAATGAAAAGAGATGTTGCTGATTATGTAGCCAAATGTCTAACTTGTCAGCAAGTCAAGTTTAAGCATCAAAAACCATCTGGGTTACTATAATAGTTGCCATTGCCGGAATGAAAATGAGAGAGAGTGACTATGGATTTTGTGGCTGGACTGCCAAGAACTTCAAGAGGCTATGACTCGATATGGGTCATTGTGGATAGATTGACCAAGTCGGCCCATTTCCTACCATTCAAGATGACCTATGAAGTTTCTCAGTATGCCCAGATTTATGTGGATGAGATTGTTAAACTTCATGGAGTGCCAGTTTCAATCATATTAGATAGAGGTACTCAGTTTACCTCGAGATTTTGGCAGAAACTACAAGAGTATCTGGGCACTCAGCTTGATTTCAGCACGGCTTTCCATTCGCAAATAGATGGGCAATCAGAAAGGACCATCCAAACTCTAGAAGACATGCTGAGGATGTGTATTCTAGACTTTGGAGGGAATTGGGATGCTCATTTGCCATTGATTGAATTTGCCTACAACAACAGTTATCACGCCATAATTCAAATGTCTCCTTATGAAGCTTTGTATGGAAGAAAATGTAGATATCCCTTGTGTTGGGATGAAGTTGGAGAAAAGCATATTGAAGGACCAGAACTAATAAGGTATACTTCAGAGAAGGTTCCATTGATCCGAGAGAGATTGAAGACAGCTTTTAGTAGACAAAAGAGTGATGCCGATCCAAAGAGAAAGGATCTTCAGTTTTCCATTGGAGATCTTGTCTTTCTAAAGGTCTCTCCAATGAAAGGAGTTCTATGGTTTGGCAAGAGAGGCAAGCTATCTCCAAGGTTTATTAGACCTTTTGAGATGATGAGCAAGATTGGAGAGGTTTCCTATAAGTTGGCATTGCCTCCTAGCATGGATAAGGTACATTCGGTATTTCATGTATCGATGCTTCGGAGGTATGTTGTCGATCCTTCTCATGTGTTGCAAGTGCCGAAAGTAGATCTTCAACTGGATTTGTCATATGAAGAGATCCCAATTTCAATTATAGATCGAATGGTTAAGAAACTAAGGAATAAGGAGATACCAACGGTTAAGGCTTTGTGGAGAAACCAAGCCATGGAAGAGTGTACATAGGAAAGTGAGCAAAGCATGCAAGATAAATATCCCCATTTATTTCAGGCTTGAGACAAATTAGTATAAATTCGAGGACAAATTTATTTAAGGGGGGAAGAATGTAATATCTGTAAATTTTGTTATATTTTTATTAAGTATGTTGGAGAATTAATTAATTTCAAATATGAATGTTGGAGAATTCCAGAATTTCTGATTTTTCAGTTGCAGGAAATTTTGATCGTTAATTGCATGTTCTTAGAGAAATAATTTGGTAAAGTGTAAAACATGAAAGTTATGATTTTATGTCTTAACTGAAATTCAGTAAAATAGCTTGGCAGAATTCTATGTGTGTAAGGAGTTATGCCTTATTGAGTAGGACTGGTCTGGGTTAATGTGTTTGCTGAAAATTTGAGATTTTTGAATTTACTGGGAATGACTGAGACAGATTTAGCCAGAGATGTAAACATAAAAAATGTTCCTTTGTATGTTGTGATATTGGCTGAAAAATTTCAGAATTTTTAGATAATTATACCCCAGTGGAGAGTTGATTATATCAGACCTATTTGGATGGATTTTGGGACAGTATGTCCAGTTGACTTTGGAGTGTCACCATAGTCAGTGTAGTTTCCTTTATGATTTGAATTTTTGATATGTTGAGCCTCTGTATGTCTATTTTAAATAGAAAAAAGAATTAGTAAGTTTGGATATTTGTAGCTCATTTGCGAGCTGGTTAAGTGTAAGTTATCCCGGAAAGGTTTCAACTTAGCAGAGTCTTGGTATGGCAAGTCGGCAAAATACGAAGTGGCATTTTATGAGGTGGCAATGCGAAGTGGCGAAATGGCGAAGTGGTGAGGTGAGATTGCCGAAGTGGAAATTGGCAAAGAGGCATATGCAAGGTGGCATGTGCGAAGAGAAAAGGCGAAGAGGTTTAGCGAAGAGGATTTGGAGAAGAGGTTTGGCGAAGAGGAAAGGCGAAGAGATTTGGCGAAGAGGAAAGGCGAGGTGGCACTATGGGAAGAGGCATTATGCAAAGAGGGAATGTGTGAAGTGGCAGTTCACAAAGAAAAGTTTGGCGAAGAGGGAGATAAGCGAAGTGAAGAGGTGAAGAGGCGAAGAAGCATCGCCGAGGTGGCATATGCGAGGAAGAGTTCACGAAGAAGAGCTCGCGAGGAGAGTTTGGCGAGGCAGCATATGTGAGGTGACATATGCTAGCTGGATTAGCGATGTGGCATTGCTGGATCAGTTTGGCGAGCTGGGAAGTGCCAGCTGGGAAATGCGAGGCGGATTGGCGAGCTGGTAAGCGTGTTTTCCGGGGACAGTGGTCTGTTTAACCCCAGCAACCCAGTAGCATTTTCACGATTTTTCCTTCCTTCTTTCTTCGTTAAATTCAGTCTTTTTCTCATATTAGTTCCATTTTATTTTCTAAGGCATTAATTCTAAAATTAATGCATTAGACCTCTAGATTATTCTATATTAAGGTAGAAATTATCAGATTTGAGCAAGAAATCTCAGAAATTTCAGTATTGAGGAAAATAAGATAAATTTTCCTCCAAAGTTATTTTCTTTAGATTTATTTAAGTCTATGGGTTAGAATAATTAATATTGGGTATATATAATTTATTGCAAGTAATTTGAAGTCATTAATGATAATTAATGTGGGAGAAATCAGAATGTTTAGACTGTCATGAATAGTAACATGAACAGTAACTCCGAATTAAATGCAGATTTTTCTTTAAGACATAAATAAAATGGTTGTTGGAAATTAAGATTAGAGACTCTAAGATGGTTAATTATTCAGAAATCATATTAAATATTATTGATTTGGAGAAAACACTAATTTTGAATATTTGGAAAAAATTCTTAGGAGGAGATACTCAAATTAATTGAAGAATTAGAGTTGAGCAGATTGCTAAAAAGAAACTTAAGAGAAATTGTGTAAGAGGTAAGTATGAATATCTTATTTGATTTTCATTCTTTGAAATGAATATGACCAAGTATTCTTATAATTGTTCATCCATATTTATATATATATTAGTATAATGTGAATGAATTAATCAACCTTCTTGGATCAAGTTCATATGTTTCTTGTTTGTTTAAACCGATTTGAATGATGATATATGATGGTAGTCTTGCGACCAATATGCTTATTGTGAGATTGAAACACCATGACCCCATGGATAGAACGCTCTTCCCAATGAGAGTAAATTCATTGGTCCATTGTTCACTTTGGGAGCCCAGCTGATAGGGTTATTATCAGTGTTCCACCTAGAGGGGACCATGAGCTCTAGGCGTATGCCTGGCCAAGCATGCGTTCACATTGAAGTATCAAGGCTACTGATTTGTATGTTATGACATGAGATCAGTTCTATCATATGGGATTTGATAATGCCATTCTTTGTGGGCATCTTATATTCCAAATATGACCATGATTCAATTTGTAATATGATTTGATATTGCCAAATTATTATGAGCACCCTTGTTCCTACAAGTAAAGCTTATGATTCTTTCATACCTATATGTATAAATATTTGTTCATGACTATGATTCGATATTCAAATTCTTGATTTATAATGTTCATATCTTACTTAGTTGAAGGCTCACTCCTTTTCTGTGGATTTCAGGTGATAGCATAGCTCGTGAATGAGCTAATAGAAAAGATCCAACTTCTTGATCCATTCTCCCAAGAAGCTTCATTGTAATAATTTTTGAGATATTTTGTATGTTCATTAAATGGTACTATGACATGATATGTATTTGGGGGTATACTCTAGAGCTCCGTAGTCAGTCATTGAGGATACCAATATTTTGATATATAAATTATTACCTTATGGGTACTTTTGTTCCTTAGTGATGTGAGATGCATATTTTGATCATTAAGGAACAAGAGAGAGATGATCATTGTATGATAATATAAGATGTTGTAATTGATATAATTGTGTATGAGATTCATGGAATATGAGTTATACGGGTTTATGGTGGCCTTAAGCCGACCCTTGCCCTAGGACCATCGCACCACTAGAGTTGGGGTGTGACATAATCTATGTAATCAAAAGTATATGAAACTAGTTAAGAGATTGAGTTAGAGTTTTGAATTCTGGAATCTGTTTTGAACAAAAATTGTAGCTAGTACTCTGAAATTTTAATGAATGAATTTGAGGATACTTAGAATATTAAAGTTGTAGATAAATATGTTAATTATATTTCTATAAAAGGAATTGAATAAATTCTAAATGAGAAGAGATTTATTTGGCAAAAATTTTGACTGACTCGGAATCAGAGTTTCAGGGAAAATGCTACTGTATTTTTATTATACAGAATGATAGAGACAAAATTAGAAGAAGTATTAAACATAAAAAGTGTTTATTTATATCTTATTTAGAGTTCTATAAATGGGTTTTGCAATTAGATTTTTATTTTAGGAGATATTAATCTATAAGTTCAGTCTGCCCGAATTGACTGATAAACAGATCATAGGTTACAGAATTCTATTGATATGGAGACTTTAGTTTCTAAATTAAGGAAAGTGTTAAAAATGAAAAATGTTTGTTTATGTGTGATCTAAATGACTGTAAATTTTTTTTATAATTGGATGAACACATAATTAATTATAAGCATGGAAACCAAGTCTGTCCAGATAGATATTTTATAATAGTAGATTAATTTTGAAAAATCACTAATAATTGTACATCGATCCAAATAATCTGAAATTTGAATATGTAATAAAATTAAAAGTATAGTTTAAATAGAAATTATAATAATAATAATTGGACAAGTGTAGATTGATTATAAGCAAAAGAATAGAGTATACCCATGTATAAATTGCAGGATAATAGTGTTGACAACAAGGTTAATTTCAAAGGATCACCATAAACTGTGTAATGATAGGATTAATGTGAATTTTGGATATGTGAAATATCTAGTTTAATTATAAAAAATAATTGAAGCAATTTGATAAGTGTAGAGAGTGAGATAGGAAACAGAACACAAACTGCCAGAATGAAGGAAAAATCAGTAAAAGTTAAAGAGTTTAAACCCTAAGTTAAGAAACATATGAAATTTAAGTAAACAAAAGTTAAGAATAGTATATGATATGTAAATAGATATTGATTTTAATGTTAATTAATGTGTAGCTTTGAATAACAAAGATGATATAAGTGGAGGTTCAAAGTAAGGAAGTGAAGAGTAAATGTGAAGTAATTTAGCAAGGTGAATTATGTATACATCATTATGCATATCCATAACTTGAAATATTGCATTCAAATTGAGCATTTCTCCTTCTTGACTAAATGCCTTATTGTTATTTCCATTGAATATCTTCTGCTTGACCAAGCCCAATTTGATCTATTTACATTGAATTGCTACTAAAATTGAAATGCTTATTGTACTAGTCACTTTGAGAACTTAAATGGTGACACTGAGCTTTAATTGCTTTTGCACTATGTGAACACTCATTTTTTTTACACCCCTCGGACTCATGCCAACCCAAATGGCACTCCCCGGAACCAAACCCGCACTCGGACGGACTCAGAACGACCTTTGGATGAAGTCAAACCAGAGCTGCCACCCTCTAGGCATAGCATTGCCTCCAGAGGGGGGGGGGGTGGCGCCGCCACCCTCTGGGAGGCATCTGCCATGCCCAGGGGCAACGGCAGTAGGCCAGAGGTTCCGCCACCATCTAGGCTGCATCTGCCATGCCCAAGGGCGACGACAGTGGGCCAGAGGTGTCGCCACCCTCTGGGCTGCATCTGCTATGCCCAGGGGCGGCAGCAGTGGCCATAGCCTGTGCCGCCGAGGCACCCCGACGGCGCCGCCACCCCATTCCAATAGCAACTGCTCCTCTTATCGGCGGCAGCGACGTTATGCACCTATTTTCCTCCGAATCCCACATTGATAAATGATGGGATTCGCCCACCCCCCACCCCCCCCCTCCTCCATGTTCCTATTATAAATAGAGAGCCTCCCCCCACCTTCCAAAACAGACAAGGACACATAGAAACACACAAGAAGTGAGAAAAGCAACAAAAGACAAGGAAAATGAGACAAGAAATCGTTTAATCTATTAGATTTCATCTTTTTTCCCTTCCAAGTCATATTTTCTCTCTTTTTAGCTCTTAAAGAGCTGCTACTAAGGGTGTGTTGAGCCTCAAAGTTATATTTTTCTAAGCAAGGTCCCTTTGCTGGTTTGTTTTCTTAAGAGCTAAGAAGGCATCTCGATCCATTTCCTCAGTCTTCATCTGATCCAAAGTGGAACTCCGGTCTGGAAGAGCACTCCGTCCGCCAACATCCCTAAAAGCTAGGGCAAAGGTATCGTCTCCTAACTCATCTTCTTTATTTTGGTACAGCATTAAAATAAAGAATCAAAACATGATAAATTGGGCATAAAATCAACCCTCCTTCATGAGAAAGAAGAACTGCGTGGGTTTTGATTCCCATTCGACGGGATACGCAGGCAAGCTGTATAAAAGTTTCAAATCCAAAAAAGACAAAAACCATCTCTTTTTCTTTAATTTTTTGCTTTACTTTAATTGTTGAATGTATTCTTTGGGGAATATGTGATCAACCTAGAACCAATAAGGGCTAGAGTTGATATCCCCTATTTTTAGATTTTGAGGTGTAATGATTTACTTTTATTGCTTTCTTTGACTGTTTTACTTGATTACTTATATTTCAATTGTTCATCCATTTATTTACTTGCTCATGCATCTTATATGTCATTCCTTAATTATTCATGAAAATAATTTTAAAACAAGGTTAAAATTAAAAGCCAAGTTCAACCGAAAACTTAGCCCCTGAATCCTCTTCGGTTTCGAAGACTAGTGCATTTTTTCCTTTGGGATAAAATTGGAGTCAAAATGGGTTTTTACCTTAAATTTTCCCAATAAAAATAACTTAAGGTGGCGACTTCAAAAATCAAAATTGTTTTCAAATAAAAGGCGTTAAGGTCATCTCCTCCGTGAGAAATTGCCCCATATGAGCACTCTGATGCCCAACAATGCTTTTCTCTTTTTAAGAGCGGGCCCGGACGACGGTGCTCGGGCGAGGCCTCACAACTGGCGACTCCACTAGGGACAAATTTTTTCAAAAGATTAAGAGGACTACCAATTCGTTGAATGTCACGACCCATTCCCGCAGTCGGATCGCAACGGTCCTAGGGCACGGGAGATGCCAATGGCGACCGGCACCTGTAGAACCCAATATCAATCACATTCACAATATACATATATATTTATCGCAGCGGAATAAAACTTATCCATCATCTGTTACACATGACGTATCTATGCATATATATATATCCATCAATCATAAAACACTGTTCATTCTGAAATACTATCTCATATATTCTCATAAACATATATATATATCTGTTCATGTCCTAGCTAACCTATACATACCCCATGGAGCAGCTAGGTATGAACATCAAAATACAGAGTACAAAATATATATATACATCAGTAGTGCTGGCAGAAATCCCTGGATGATGAATGACAGGATTCTGCAATCTACTCCTCTCCTGAAATAAGGAAACAATGAGAGGGTGAGTATATAAGATACTCAGTGAATCTATATCCATCGCAAATGAAAATGAGATTTACAAAGGAACCAATGATATCAATTACTCAGAATAATCAATTGATAGAAGCATTTATAGTAAATGGCAGAATAGATCAATAATGAATATCAAAGGTTCAATACCATAAAGAAAATTAGATAAAGGGTTGGATTGTATAAAATTATACAATCTCCTATAGCAATCAATCTGGACTATATGCGAGCTATATGCGCACATACAATCTCCTGTAGCAATATCTGTATCATAAGACGGGCCAGGTCTTATGGCTAGGTCCATAACCCATTTCCTA
>CANXYC010516239.1:0-16607 GCA_948193065.1 Aleurites moluccanus
TATATATATATATATATATATATATATATATATATATATATATATATATATATATATATATATATAAAGACAATATTTAAGGTTGAGAGTATTAAAAAAAAGAAACGCAATTAATTTTTGTATTTTAATTTTGTCAATAAACTTGGTCATTCATCTATTTTTTTTATTAAATTTTAATAAAATGACTAAAAGTGTCTCGTATATATATAAGAAAAAAATATATTTTAATTATTTTAATTTTAAATGAATAAAAAAATTTTTTTAATTAAATATATAAAAATAATTTCCAAATATATAAAATTTGAAAATAAATTAAATAATTAAAAATTAATTTTATTTATTTTAATTTTAGAAAAGTAAATAGTTAAATAAAAATTAATGATTTTAATTTTAATTAAATAAAATAGTTAATTTTTATTTAGTTATTAATTTATTTTATTTTTATATATTTAATTTAAAAAATATTTTTTTATAAATAAATAAAATTTTAAGAACTAAATTATAATTTGCCAATTATTTTTTAGTCAAGTGAGGTTTAGGGACAAAAATTAACGAAGAAAATGGTTGAAATTACATATTTTAATAATGTTAAGGTCAAAATTATATTTTAAAAAATATTAACAATCGATATGCTTTTAAAGATAAATATTAATATTAAAATTATATTTTATTTTAAAAATATTTAACTAGCATTATATATGTGATGATTTGAATATACTAAAATCTTTGTACGTATAAATTATTTACTATAATTATAAATCACAAATATTAAACTATATTTGTCAACGATATATGACTAATTATACATATCAAATGTAACTTTTCGTGTAAATTATTGTTTAAATCAAAACTTATCTTAGAAGTAATTTATTTAATGAATACTAAGTCAACCTATTATTTTTACGGGAGAATATAAGTTCCTCGTATCTTGCAAAATTTTTGTATTGATTATTATACATGATTTAATTAAAATTTATTACTTAAATTAATCACTTTAAATATAAAATTATTAAAGTCTATCACATAACCAAACTGTGCATCTCACATGAATGTGTATAATTCATAATTCGTGTATCTTCTATTTAATTTTTAAATATGCTCTTACAATTCCTATTTATAATAGAAGATATTAAAAAATTTATCACTGAGTGAGAATAAAACTATTTTATCTTGGCAAAAAGCATCAAATATCAAGATATTCAAATCTGTTTATAAGTTGTATACAACTAAAAGGACCTAGGAAAAGTTAGCAAGATATCAAATACTTGCTAAGTTTAGGCAAAAGATAGCAAAATCCCTCTTTGCATAAGGGAGAAAGATATAGATAATTATAGAAGAAAGACATTAAGACACCTCCTTACATAAGGAGCAAGACAGATAATTCTAGATGAAAAATCGTGAGGCACCTCACTACACGAGGATAAAAGACTCAGCTAAGTTTAGATAAAAAAATCGCAAGGTACCTCTCTACATGAGAGAGAGAGAAAGACTTAATAAGTCTAGACAAAAGACAGCGAGGCACCTTACTAATAAGGAAGAAAGACTTAAGTTTAGACAAAAAAATCGCAAGGTACCTCTCTACATGAGAGAGAGAGACTTAGTAAGTCTAGACAAAAGACAACGAGGCACCTCCTTGCACGAGGGAGAGAGACCTAAATAAGTTTAGGTGAAAGATCGCAAGATACCTCCTAGTACGAGGGAGAAAAACCTAGATAAGTGTAGGGAAAAGATTTTTTGGCATCTTCCTGCACGAGGGTAAAAGATTTAGTTAAGTTTAGGCCAAAAAAAGGCAACCACTAACAGGCACCAAAGACCTAAGGTTGCGAAAGTTTGTGAGGCACCAAAAACCTAGGTAAGACTAGGCAAAAGTACATGAGGCACTAAAGATATTGCTAAGTCTAGGCGAAAGACAATGAGGCACCTCAATGCACGAGGGAGAAAATCCTAGCTAAGTATTAAGCAAAAGATTGCGAGGCTCCTCTTTGTATGAGAAAGAGAGACTTGGCTAAGTCTAGACAAAAGATTGTGAGGCACATCCCTACGCAAGGGAGAGAGACCAAGATAAGTTTAGGCAAAAGACCTCAAGGCACCTCCCTACACGAGAGAGAAAGACTTAGATAAGTCTAGATAAAAGTTTGCGAGGCACCTCTCTACACGAGGATCTAACTAAGTTTAGGCGAAAGAAAACAAGATACCAAGAGGCACCAAAGACCTAGGTTAAGTTAGGCGAAAGTTTTTGAGGCACTAAAAACCTAGATAAGGATAGGTGAAAGTCGATAAGGTACTAAAGAGTTAGTTAGGTCTAAGCGAAAGACTATGAAGTACCTCATTGCATAAGGAAGAAAGACCTAGCTAAGTACTAGGCGGAGAACTGCGAGGCACCTCCCTGTATGAGAGAAAAAGACCAAGATAAGTCAAGCGAAAGACTAGAAGACACCTCTCTAAAAGACCTAGATAAGTCTAGGCAAGAGTTTGCGAGGAACCAAAGACCTAGGTAACGCTAGGAAAAAGTCTGTGAAGCAATAAAGACTTATATAAGGCTAAGCAAAAGTTTACCAGGCACTAAAAACCTAGTGAACTTTAGGCAAAAGAACACAAGTCATATTATTATCTAAAGTCATCTATAATGAGACATATTATTTAAGTCATCTAAGTGATGCAGATTTTTAAAGTCCTCTATCGGCGAGACATATTACTATTTATGTTCTTTATCAGTGAGACATATTATCTAAAGACCTTTAAGTGAGGTAGATTACTAAAGTCCTCTATCGACGAAATATATTATTATCTTAGTATTTTATTAGAGAGGTATATTATCTGAATACTTCTAAGTAAGGTGGATTTCTAAAGTCCTTCATTGACAAGACATATTACTATCTAAGTTCTCTATCAAAGAGCCATATTATTATCTGAAAACCTCTATGTAAGACATATTTCTTAAGACTTTTATTAGCGTGACACATATCATATAAGATTTCTATTAGCAAGGCACATATTATATATGACATCCATGCGAGAAATTTTTTTTTAAGACCTCTATCAACAATGTATATTATTTGAAGATCTTTAAGGAAAGATAATCTCAAAGACATTTAAACTTGAAACTATTTGGAATCTATAAGTTCACATTTTTGGCATCAAAAACTTGAAGCTATTTGGAATTTATAAGTCCATATATCTTGGCATAAAAAACTTGAAATTATTTAGAATCTATAAGTCCACGTATAATGGCGTTGAAAACTTGAAGCCATTGGAAATCATAAGACTACACCACAATGTGACAATTATATGTAGTAATCATCTATATGCTTTATAAGTAAGCCCCCAGCATGGTTCACCCTCTAGTGTCAAGTTTCTCAGCTTCATGCATCCCAATGCCTCCACATCAAGCTCCTCAATTCGCCTCTTTATTCAGGCACTCAATTGCCTCCATATCTAGCTCCTTAGCTCGCTTTTCTATCCATGCACCCAACTACCTCCATATCGAGTTCCTCGTCTCGCCTCTTTGTACAGGTATTCAACTGCCTCTATATCAAGTTCTTCAGCTCGTTTCTCCATTTAGCTCGCTCATCATCTGTATTAGCACCTAGTAGACTAGTATGCTGCCCAAGTCACTTAAGTCGTCGAAGAATAATGAGGGGATGTGCTATTGTTGCTGCTAAGCCTCCATCTATTGTCTTTGGATCTCTAACTATTGCCTCTCATAATCGATCTTCTCTCTTGTTTGTTGTCTTACGCTCGAGCTGCTTTCTTGCTGCTAGTATCTCAGGGTAAATAGCAAATTTCTTGTAGCGATGCCTACTGACTTACACATCTGAGACTTTCCACTAAGTTAGTCAGAGAAGCTTTTGATCCTTTTTTTTTTGTCCAATATTCCTACCTTAACATATTATCTCTATATCTTTTATTTTTTCTTTATTATATCTACTGACTTACGCATCCAAGGCTCTCCACTGGATTAGTCTGAGAAGCTTTTGATCCTATTTTTTTTTATTGTTTAGAGATGACATCTATCACCTTCATATCCTGTGCTCTCTATCAAAGATACGGGGTAATTTCATCATTAGTATGTATTCTCACTTCATATTATTCAGTTGAATGATTTTAAAGCTGGTCAACATTCATTTGTAATGACAATCGAATCATTGATTGATCTATTGCAGTAGCCAATCCGATTTGCATTGCATTGATAAATAGACAGGAATTGGTATACATATTGATTAGTGAATTATGCAAATAACGTACGTACTCCTAAAGATCGATATTTTTAGTCAACCTCTCTATGGTGACATTGGTGGAGTGGACGATATTAAAGTTATTACTATTTATTATTATTAATTTAAGATATTAAAAGTAACCTTATATACATAAGATGCATTACTTAGATTTTCAATCGATTTTTATATGTTTGTGCCCATAAAATTCATTATTTTCATTTATATAGCAGCATCTAACAGTTCCTCATTTTTATTAAGATTACTTATAAGGTCATGGTTGAAATTTTGTGGATATTTGAATATTCTTTTTACACATAATCCCCATTTAATTCTAGAATTATATAAGCTATATTTTTAATTAAATACCTTTTCAAAATGGGTACCTATATTTTACAGAAAAAATTGACCTTATTGAAATATATATTAAAATTTAATGAGTATTTTATGAGGATGTTTGATAAATCAATTGTCAAATGTGCGATTGGTGTAAAAGTGTAATTATCAAATCACGAATTATTATAAATAACTCATAACTTCTTATGAAATTTTATGATTGAAAAGAAATTTTATCATAATCAGAATTTTTAGTTGACCAATCAAATAACGTAAATTTTTTCAATTAGTGATGTATATATTAATAATTAATAATTAGAGATGTTTAATCGGCCAATCAAGCACCTTTATATTATAAAGTGAAGTGATTGTTTTGAAATTCAATTATAAAAGATTAATGTAGATAAAATAAGCAGAATTTTATTGCATATATATATATATATATATATATATATATATATATATATATATATATTCATAAAAACTTTTTATCATTTTTACATATAAAAAAAGAAAGTAAAAAAGAGTAGATAATTGAACAAATCAAGTTGCTAAGTTTATGAATACATCACTTATGCATTAATGGTCGACAGTATGCATTATTGGTGGTCAAAACTATATATCTGAGAAATTTGTGTATGAATTTAATTAAACAAGGCTTAATTAAAACAATAATGGACCTTAATGATCCAATTATGCACACCTAACATTAGTTGATTAAGCACTGAATTGAGAATCTCTTTATTGCTCTCCCTTTGAGCTTTATAAAAAAGAAATTAAAAAAAAATTGCAAGGAATATAAAAATTTCCATCCAATGAATAAAGATTGTAAGACCACTTTTTGAAATAATTAGAAAAGCAACTCCACCAGAAACAAAAACGCAACAGACAAGTGAACCCTCAACCATGCAAAAGCAATTGTTATAATCCAAGACTATATGGCCCTTATGAATAATAATTGAGTTGTGATGTGTTAGTGGAATCCTTATATTTAAAGATCTTTATAGAATACTCCAACTAGTGTCCCAACCTTCACTTGTTTATTAATTAGGATTTGAATTTTTAAATTAATTTATGAAGGGATATTCTTTTTTTTTTTTAAAAAATAATTAAATCTCTTTATTTTGATGGAGTAATTGAATAAAATAATAAATTTAATTTATATTTAAATGAGTATTTTTTTTAAGTATTGGAAAGAAGAGAATCGATCATGAGTTTGTTATTCAAATAAATATGTACTTATCATTATATTATATCTCTGTATACAATTAGTGGTAATTCTCAGCCATTAGATAATGTCATTTTAATTTGATTTTCTTCTTATTATTAGCAATTAGCTTTCATTAATATTTAATTAATGGATTTTCATTATTAATATTAGTCATTCACTTTATTGTTTCTATTTAGCAATAAAATAATATCACTCGTTAATTTTTTATCATAATATTAAATTCATCTCTTTGATCTAGTAAAAAACGACTATTGATACTGAGATTAAGAGATTTATAAATGAGAAAAAATTATCATTTATGATCTAGTTTCAAAGATCGAACTTTGATCAATAAAAAAAATAAACTCTCTCATCAATCAAGCTAATATTTAGATGTATTTTAAAATTCGATGATTAACTGTTCAAAATTATTAGCTGTTTAATATTATGTATAATCAAAACACTGAAAACTCAAAATTTTCAACTGCAAATATTTAACCCTTCAGCTATTAGTCCTTCATAGTTTACTGTAACCATTGAAACAAATAAACCATCAAAACTAATGCACACCTCACCAAAGAAAAAAGGTGGTCACAGCCTTCTTATAAATATAGAAGAGAACAATAGCTGCGAATGCCATATATTGCAGAATCTCACTAACTTAAAAGATAATAATAGAGCAAGTTAATATATATATATATATATTAAAAATGAAGAATCTAATAGATCAGAGTTTTTTAAGTAGAATGAAGCCATTCATTGCAGTGATACTCATGCAAGTTGGGCTTGCAGGAATGGATATTCTATCCAAAGCTGCACTTAATAAAGGGATGAGCAATTATGTTCTTGTGGTCTATCGCCATGCCGTTGCCACCATTGTCATTGTCCCTTTTGCAATTTTTCTAGACAAGTAAGATCTCTGAATTCGAATATTATCTAATGTTTCACATATTCAAGTTATTTCAGTTTTCATACAAAGTTGTTTCCCATATGGGTTTATATTTCTTACAGGAAAGTAAGGCCAAAGATGAGTCGATCAATCTTCATCAAGATAATAGTGCTAAGCTTATTGGAGTAATTTTCTAACTTTGAAAATGAATTCAATCTTATTATTTTATTTTTTTAGCTATTTGCTAATGTTTTTTATGTTGTTTTTGAGTAGGCCAGTTATAGACCAAAACTTGTACTTCTTAGGAATGAAGTATACAACTGCGACGTTTGCTGCTGCTATAGTCAATATTCTTCCTGCCATCACCTTTGTAATGGCTTTCATCGTTAGGTATTCATATCATATCAAATATTTATTTTTAGTTAATTAAACTTTCACTGTAATTCAAATTTGTCATCTCGTGATTTTAAAAATAATCTTTTTTCTTTTTTTATATAAATTTGATTCTGACTAAATTTAAATATTCGAAATCATAATTTAATGATAACTTTAATATTATTAAATTAATTAAAAAAAAATTATTATATTTTTAAATTTTTAAATGAAAAATTTACTTTTAATTGAATTAAAAAAATAAATAATATAATACATTAAAAGCTAATTCGAATTGAAAACAAATATAAATAATGAAATAAATGGATTTTTTAACTTTTTTATTTTTTTATTTTTCCCACATATTAGCAAATAATAAATAAATTATTGTTAAGGAAGTTTTGGAACTTTCTTGTTGTGGGATTTTATTTTAATGATTTTAAGATTGGCATAACAAGTAGTCTTTTTTTTCTTCCTAGAAACGGTTTCGATAAAAAGCTGAGAAAAAGGCATCTCATTGGCGCATACTTCTAAGTAACGGTTTACTTTTAAACAATATCATACGAAATCCGTTTCTTATATGATGCATTTGGTTTTAGCTTTTATCAAACTTAAAGCTGTCACCGTTAGCTTCTCCCTTGATTTAAGTTGGATTGAGTTTTTAACAGAAATTATGTCATTAAATTAAAGAAATATCCACTAATACTTTATTAATTCGAGTTCTTAGAAATTTAATATTTTTAAAATAAAATAACAAATATAAATTTTATAAATAAAAAAATTAAATATTAAAAAAATTTATTTCTTTTTGCTTATGAGATTCATCTGACTTAAATTTGAATTTAATCGAAATTTAATATAAATATGGGGTGTACAATTGTTTAAAAAAGAAATAAGAATTATTAATATATAATGTCAAATATTATTTTTGTTTGACAAGTGTTTTCTTTTTTCCAATTGTTGTGCTCTTTGTGAGGGGAAAAAAAAGCTTTTAGGTTAAATAACAAAAACTTTCTTTTTAGAAGTAAAACTAACTGCCCATTTCTTTCTTTTTATTGACAGTGAAATTAATTTCAATATTTATTAAATATAATTTCTTTTTATTATATTTACTTTATTAAAAAAAAAAAAAAAACATATGTGGGTAATTCTTGATTCAGTTAGTAACTTACCACTACCACATAGAGAGACTGTATCTTAACATACATATTGTCGGTTTCATACATAAGCATCTCCTGAGTTTTTTTACATACTCTAAATACTATATAATAAAGAGTCAATATTTAAAAAAATAAAAAAAGGACTCAATAGATTTTTTATTATTTAAATTTAAAATAAAAAGTAAATTAAGCTCTTCATATTTAAATTTCACTATTTTCTATACATACTATTATTAATTCTCTCACTTATTGTTATTTATTAATTTTCTTACCTATTTAGTTAAAGAGTTAATTTAAATTTAAATTTTTTTACACTTTTCATATTTAAAAATAAAGTAAAATAATTTTTATTTATGTAAAAAAAAAATCTGTAAAATAGCGAATATCATTGAATATACACTAAGAATTATCCGCATAAATCTTATTTAAATAAAAAAAATTAGAAAATGTAAAACTACTATTAAAAATAATTAAATTAACAAAATATTTTTTTTTACCTCTCCCTATAAATTCTTTGTCTAGTCTAACATAATTCAAAATTAAGATATTCATATAAATTTCAAATCTTCATATTTTAAATATTTTTAAAGAGTTAGAGCTATTTAATTTGAATTTTAATTAAAGAAAATATATAGATAAACAAAGTCTTATTTATCTTAAAAAGAAAAAAAAAATAATTTCTAGAAATCAACATATTGAATTGCTCCTACGAAAAAGTGGACGTTATTGCATCTAACAAAAGTGTAATAAAAAAAATGAATAGGCTTGAGAAAGTGAAAATTACATCACTCCACAGTCAAGCAAAAGTGGGAGGGACAATAGCAACAGTGGCAGGGGCAATGGTGATGACACTCATAAGAGGTCCACCTGTTGATTTGTTTAGAAGTACAAATGGAATAAAAAGCTACAATCAACACCAAACATCTTCTGCTGTAAATCTCCACCACTCAATTAAAGGTGCCCTAATGATCACAATCGGCTCTTTCTGCTGGGCTGCTTTCATGATCCTCCAAGTAAGCAATTCTTCCACTCATAATTTCAGTGCATAATTGTCTTAATTTTTTGGATTTTTTTTTACCAATTCCATATTTTCATTACCCATATGGCATTATTTTATTTAGCATTAGAGAGGAAGGAATCGATTTTTTAACAAGAAAAATATATATTAATCGCTAGACGATATTTTGGTGTGCAAAAATATATGCATCTTTGCATCATATCAAATGGTATTTTAAATTTTTTTAACCTTGGTGTTGTATTATTTTGTACAGGCAATCACACTCGAAACATACCCTGCTGAGCTGTCTCTTACTGCTTGGATTTGCCTCTTTGGAACTATTGAGGGCGCCATTGTAGCACTAGTAATGGAAAGAGGAAACCCTGGTGTATGGTCTCTGAATTGGGACACTAAATTAGCTGCTGCTGTCTACAGTGTAAGAAACTAAAAGCTCTTCTATTTTTTTGTTTTCTTCTTTCTATAATTTGGCAAAAAGTAGGAATCACTAAAAGAGTTCAATATAAAAGGAGTAATGTTAATAATATTTGTTAAAAAGAAAATGATTTTTTTTAAAAAAAATACAATCTACCACTGCCACATAAAATATTTATTTTATCTCCATCTTATTATGTACTTCTCTACAAATCAAACGAGACCCTAATATGAATAAAGCTATTGACTCAATAGTGTTTTCATTTATCAAAAAGGTATCAGAAATTCAAAACCTTACATTAAGAAAAATGCATGGATGCAGGGAGTTGTTTGCTCTGGATTTGCATATTACATTCAAGGAGTAATAATGAAGGACAGAGGCCCTGTTTTTGTCACAGCTTTTAGTCCCCTATGTATGGTTATAGTTGCCATAATGAGTTCCATCATTTTGGCAGAGCAAATGTTCTTGGGCAGGTATCTATTTTCATTTAGCTCTAATAACTACCATAATCACAATAAACCTACCCAAGAATGAACTAATTATCTCAAAAATTTACAGGGTAATTGGTGCAATTATCATAGTTGCTGGCCTATATATCGTCGTGTGGGGTAAAAACAAGGACTACGAATCCCCATCTCCAACAGTTGAAGACCGAATAACAATACCAGCTAAACAAACAATGGATAAAGGGAGCCATGAAAAAGAACACTTTGATCAAGAAGTCGGACAATCAATCCACCGAATAGAGATATCATAGTTAGATTTCTACTTCTTTTTTCTAGCATGAAGATGTAAACCAGAACTGGTTTTTCATGTACCTACTAGCTATGACAAGTTTAAGATGCCAAGGAAATGACAATCTACAACATAGAAAATATGACTATGGAAATTTAATTGAGTTGATTAGTCATTCACCAGGTTCTACTATGTCACTAATGTACTAGTGTTTTGATTACAAAATCATAAGGTTTCTTTACTTAATTTTCCCATATTGTATCATAGGCATGCAATCCCTATCCCCTCTTTTAAAATGCCACACCAAGAATCTATTATACCAGTAATGACCTCTTCATAGAATATGTATCCAGGCAAATCAAACCAAAATGCTCTCTATTTATTAATGGATAAAAAAGTATAAGCCTAAAAATAGATGATTGAACTCTTGCTTTGCTAAGATTTATATGCTTTACACTACCCCAGTTATTATTGTTTGCATGTCCTAATCAGATGGTTCAAAACAGCAGAACTTTTGATTTGAATTGAAAGGAGGAAAAAAACTTGAGAGTTTCAAACAACTTAAAGACCTTTCCCAATAGATGAATCTTAATTTAGCTAAAAGGTGGGGAAGGGGAAGGAAAGGAAAGCAACAGGAGAAGAAATTTTTCACACTCCAATGTCAACTCATTGAAAGGGAAACGAAGGGGACATGTTAACCACCTTTCCCTTTCCCCCTCTTAAAAAAATTTTATTGGCCAAACAAGATAGGAGGTACTTCCCCTCCATTTTTTCCCCTCCCCTTACTGTGCATACGCACAAGAGACAATGAATGAAGATGAGCAGTCATCTTTCAACCATCTCAAATTTTTTGATGTTACTAGTCAATTTAAGTAGGTCTAGATTTTGAAATATTGGGGGGGATCCTAACTTCGGATGGATCATATAACCTATTCAAGTCCAAAGTGAAAACAAATTTCTTCTCATGGGATTGGGGCAGAACAGAGCAATCCAGTCAAACATGGCAGTTTGACATTTTATAAGTATTAATCAACTTCATTCCAAAAAAAGTAACATGTGATGGTTATAAAGGAATAACGAGAAGGAAAACAACACAAAAATTACAAAATGTTTCCTCCTGTTAACAAGCAGCACATATATTTAATTTCATTTCCCCTTCAAAAAGTGGGCAAGGCTGCTTTATTATAATGGTTTCCCTTCATCTTTTCCATATATACGTTGAAGTTCACGAGTTGCAGCTAGAAAGGATTCTGTACAGGAGAAATAATAGCATTCATGAGATGGATGGCATAGTATATAATATAGTATATAATATCATAAAATCACAAGGGAAAAACAAATGGAAGAAGAATGGATAATCCAAATATTAGAGCAACAAAACTGAGCTAGATACTTTGCATCACCTTTCCAAAGACCAAAGGACTTCTGGTTGATAGGTGATCCAGTTATTGTTTCAATAACCTCAAATAGCATATTTTGAGGTGTGCTTCTTAGCTCTTGGACAATGCCATAGATAGTCTTGCCATTCCCAAAATATATGTGATTATTGGGGTGTTTAGTTTTGCAATCAGCATGTCGCTCAAATTCATAAGCATTAACGACCTGACAAAAGATATTATTAATATATTGGGAGCACATTCAACAAACTACTCAGAAGTTCTTTACCAAGAGTTTGCTCAGAGCTTTTCATTGATTAAGTATTAAATTTAACATTTGCACCTTAGAGTAGTTGCATGTCTGACAGCCACATAAATATCCAGAGCCTTTTATAACACCACGGAGCTCCTTCTAATATGCACAAGAACCAGAAATTTCAGCCACAGGATAAAATTGTCTGAAAGATACGCAAAAAAATTAAAATTACCTCCCGAGACCAAGCTATATACTTTACAGGAACTCCATCAAGCATTCCAGTGGATAGCAAACTTCTAACATTTGAAGGAAAGTTGTTTGGAGGAACCTTCTTAGATGTTTTAAGGTCCTCTTTCTTTTTAGAAGCATTTTCACCTCCAGAGGCAGTTGTAAGGGCAGCATGTGCAACTGCATCCACATTTGATTTTACCATCTCTTTCTGATTTATTAGTTCTGAACTTTGAAGAGAGGATTGAGTCATCAATAAGTCATAATTTGCTATGAGCCTTCCTGATGGATTTGTATCCTCATCGTCATCATAGCCACCAAAGGATATTATAGTACTCTCTCCCTTATTAAAAGACTGAACAATTGATACATTGTTGTCATCACCTTTGCTGTAAGTTTGACCTATTAACATGATACTGTCATTTCCTTTGCTGAAAAGGTGCCCCATTGATATGGTATTTTCATCTGGCTTGTAGGTTTGACCCAGAGATATAATATTGTTGTCACCCCTGCTAAATGGGTGACTCATTACCATGGTACTGTTATTCTCTTTGTATGTTT
Source organism: Aleurites moluccanus (assembly GCA_948193065.1). NCBI lineage: Eukaryota > Viridiplantae > Streptophyta > Magnoliopsida > Malpighiales > Euphorbiaceae > Aleurites > Aleurites moluccanus. The sequence continues at coordinate 12,768 of CANXYC010516239.1, forward strand.
GATTCATTGATATGTTGTCATCTCCCTTACTATAAGGTTGTCCCATTGAAATGAAAATATTACTCTCCCTATCATAAGTTTCACCCAAAGGCATGATGTTGTCGTCCCCTTTGTTATAAGTAAGACCCATTGATATGGAATTTTCATCCTTTTCATATGCATGAGATGTTGACATAGTATTATTGCTATCCACCCTATTGTAGTCATGTTCCATTGGTACATCCATGATATTTTCGGATTCTTTTACCTGGCTAACTTTCACTTTTCTAATCCCACCATAATTTATACAAGTTCTAGGATCTTCTAGCGTGTGAGACATGGATAAACCAAATGAGGAATCATTCCCAAATGGATCCTCATCTATAACTTTTTCTGAGCCAACCACTGGAATGTTTCTGTCATCAAAATTGGCAGTCCTTGCTGTATCAGAATCAAATAACCTTTCAGAAAAATGGCCAGAGGTTGATTGAAAAGTAGAAGAATTTCCCCATGAAGAAACATTTGAATTTAGAAATCCTGTAAATAAATTGTTGGTTTGAACCCCCACTGCCTGTTTTTTGTCGGGAAATAGCTCTACCTCAGGACCATCCATGAACCACTGATGAGAACGCTTCAACTGAATTCTAGATGAATTGTCATAATTAATCTCGCCATCATTTATTGACCCAGCACCTTTTGCCATCCAAAAACCTTGATTCTGGAAAGACGGTTACACAAAATTACTTAGAAATAAATCCTCATGATATAAATAAAGAAGTCCTCATGATATCAATAAAGAACCATGAGAATAACAAAATCTCCTTGCCAAGTATATACCAGAAAGAGAAATTATTTGCACCGCCCTCTAGACCAATTAGTACAATTTTTCCATGCAAAATTGAAACCCCCAACAATTTCACGTTAGTGCAAAATCAGACAATAATTACCAAAACCTATCCATCCTAAATCATTTAAGTTCTTTTGTAAAGCTGGAAAAAAGACTTAGTATATAGAGCTAAAATGCCAAATGATGTTTGAAAGTTTCCAAATCCAAGCATTTTTCCTAAGTTGTTAACTAAAGGGTGAAAGATCTGCACGTTTGTCCTCTGCATATATTAACAAGATTGAATAAGAACTGTAATCAAATGCTACAGTTCATTCTTGTATAAATACAAGACTTCATGAATTTTAGATTTATAGTTTGAATTCAACACATAAAATTTTGCAAAAGATTAAGCTAATAAGCAGTATGCACATCAAACTAATGATCCATAACATATTAGAAAAATCTCAAATGAGGCAAGATGCTTGAAAAGCACTAGGAACAACACCAAGTCAAATTGAATATTACAATCTATATTTCAAAATTCCATTCGTTAGATAGGACTGCATAAGATTGTATAAATAAAACAAGTTCAGCAACTATCCAATATAAATGATTCACCCAGTTCAAGTAACCCAAGCCTTTCATAACCTTTCATAACAGAACTAACAGGCAAAGTTACAAATTTCAAATTTTCTCACGTTCTTAAATTCTCAATTTAACAGTCAATATTAGTCAACCTGTTCTCACATTGCTTAAAAAACACTTCAGAATCTTAATTTGAAGTTCAAATTTCGTAATAAAAACAAAAAAATACCATTTTATTGTAAGTTGTAACCAAACTTCTCTATTAGTACCGATTTCTTCAGAGTCCTCCTTCAAAATTAATCACCACCTCAAGACTTTCTCCTGCCAAAAGGGGGAAAAATCAGCATCTAAACCACTGTTCTGTAGCAGAGAAAACCAGGGAAAGAAAAAATAAATAAATCGAAAACATTATATTTTCAACGATCAGAAAATTAAAAACTCACTGAACCAAGGCCTACGCAACCATAAACTTCAATTAGAAAGCGAAAAAACAAAAACAAAAGAGCCATAAGAACCAAACAATAATCAAACGAAAAAAAAATGTGATAATCAAAACCCAAAAACAAACCCTAATGCGAAACCAATGAAAAGGGGAGAATATTCAATTCGGACGGACCGTAATTGGAACAAAAATTGGAAAACTTATTTGAAGTCTTGAGAACCATAGATTTTTTGTACGGAAGATCGAGGATGTTCCCGGCGCTGATTGACCGGAAAATAAGCCGGCGATTGTACGGACAGGGATTTCGGCGAGATCTGCGCAGGGCAGAAGTCGATTAGATTTTAAGATGTTTTTGTTAAGGAGAGATGGGATTTTGATTCGGTACATAGAGGTATTGCTTCATTTACCGGTTAACAACTGCAAGTGGTAACCGGGTCGAGTTGCATGGGTTGGAGTTTCTTAGTGTCGATTATTGAAAATTAACTATAATAAAAATATATCTAATCAGTACTCAAAAACAGTTATTTTAAATAAAATATAATTATAAAATAATTATATTAAATAAATAAAAATAAATTAATATAAAAATAAATTAAATTAAAAAAAAAATTTAATAAATTTATATTTAATTACAACTACTATAACCTCAAATAATAAGTTAAAATCTCTAATTTTTTATTTAATATTATTTAACGAGTGTTTTAAAACACTCATTAAAAAAATTGATAATATATACATACATAAATATTAAAATTGGATTAACATTATTATCAAACTCTTTTTCTTAGGATCATTGCAGTAAATATTTTTAATTTTTTAACTGACTTAAATGCTTCTAATTAAAAATTTTAGGCTTTTTTAATTTGAATAAACGTTGAACTTTTCTTTTGAATTTTACTCTCATGTCCAATTATGTTAAAAATAGTTTTTTTTTTAATCAATTCAATTAGAAATTTAATCTCAAGATAAAATAGGTCTAATTTTAACCGATATTTTTAAAATTGGACTGATAAAAATAGAAGATCAGAAATTTGATTGGGATCGAATCGATTAAACTGAAAAAAAATTGATATATATATGAGTTAATTATAATTTTCTCCCAATACATTAAGTTCCTCTTAACTTTTTAAAAATACACTAATTCTCCTCTCATGAATATCATAATATACTATTAGATTCTTTCGTTCAATTTTACCATTAGTTAACCTTGGTCAATTCCACAAAAATAGTAAAAAGACAAAAATGTCTTTATCCTTTATTTTTAATTAATTACATTCTATTTTTATTTTAAAATTTTTTTGAAAGTTAAAAAAATTATTTTCATATTTTTGACAACTTTAAAATAAAAAATAAATAAAAATATTTTTTAAAAAATATTTTTTATTTTAAAAAATAATTTAAGATGAAATTAAATTATTTCTTCTTAAATTTTTTAATACAAATAAAAATTTATTTTTATATTTTTAATAAATTTAAAAATAAAAAGTAAAAAATATTTTTTAAAATATATTTTTATTTTTTATTTGTTATTTTTTAAAAAATATTTTTATTTTTTAAAAAAATAAAATAAAAATATTTTTTAAATATTTTTAAAAAATATTTTTATTTTTGAATTTGTCAAAAATATGAAAATATATTTTTTAATCCAAAAAAAAAATTAAAGTAAAAATAGAATATAATTAATTAAAATTAAAAAGTAAGGACATTTCTGTCTTTTTACTATCTTTGTAAAGTTGGTTAACGATTGACTAATAACAAAATTGGATAGAAGGGTCTAGTAGTATATTACGATATTCGTCAGGGGGGAGTTAGTATATTTTTGAAAATTCAAGGGGAATTTAGTGTATTTGGTTATTTTATAGGGGGAAAATTGTAATTAACCATATATATATATATATATATATATATATATATATATATATATATATATATATATATATATATATATATATATTGAGAGAGTTTTTATATATAATTAAAAAATATATATATAGAAATTTATTATTTT
>CANXYC010516286.1:0-10745 GCA_948193065.1 Aleurites moluccanus
TTTGTATTGCTTAAGCTATATTAAGCTTATTTGTGTATGCATGCCATATAGTTTATTTAATGGGTTCTTCGTGGTATTGGTAGCATAAGCATCACCCGTACCCTAGGACCGTCATGGCTCCTAAGTTGGGCTGTGACACCAAATCCAAAACCAATGGCAAAAATCCTATACTTTGAGCTTATGATAGCAATTTTGCAACCTATTCATCTAACCATCCAATTCTTCATCATTTGATCCAATGGTTAGATTTAATCAAGCTTATACTAATACCTTAAGGTTGCACACACTCAATAACTCCATATTATAAAAGAAAAGACCAAAATACTTGTAGTGCAACCGAAGCACCGAAATTACACAACTTGCCAGGAACCATTTTTCAACCGGATTTATTTCTCTAACTAATAGTCAAATAAATAATGTCATTTTCAAGTCTTTAAATTCTTTTCTACCTCGAAATATGATATTAAATCCCTTAAAATCCGATGGGCGAAAAATGACCATTTTGTCCCCAGTTCATCAAAAACTCAAAATTTTTCGATTAAATCCTAACAGCCTCTAGACCATTTTTATGCTCAAAATCAATTCAAATAACATGCATACTATCAATTTCATACATAAATGCAGATTAATAACACATTCAAAAGAAAAGAAAAATTTTTCCCCTAAGGTTCTCTTTAAGGGTTTGGTCCAGATTAGGCTGAGGTGTTACAGGAGCACACTCGCCTCTCCTACATCCACTTCTCTCAATATCAACTCGATATTAAGGTTACACTAATTCTGAGTTCACAATCCAACTTTTCCCAAGTAGTTTATTCGGTATTATGCTCTTTTAAGGTTTCTGCTTAACATAATATAATATCAACCAGAATGAGGAAGCTTAATTATCCTCTAAACTCAATATGTATATACAATCCATACAACTAATCATATTATATTGAAATACATATAATGAAAATAACAGTACAGAGTTTTAGAGTTTATAATACAAAATAATCCATAATTAATTACATAACCAAATTAAATAAACTCCACAACTGGAGGATGAAACGTATGAATGACTCAATAAAACTTAACTTTTTCAAGTTCATCTTGCAACTCAGTAAAATAGATAAATATAAATGGGTGTTTAAACTCATTATATGATATCAATCTATATAAAATCCTAACACTAAAATCATGCCAAAATCTAATAATAATCATGCACGTGGCAATAATACAATTATATATCGGATAATCAAATAAGGATGAGAATTAGTAAATAAAAAATCACTTTAAATCTCAACAATGTGGATCCAAACCCTAATATGACTCTCTTATTCTAAGAATTATTCTAAGAAATTTCTTAATCTAAGGTCGAATTGTCATTATTATAATATGAATGCAGCACGAATTCAAGAGGGATTGCCTTCACAATTAAATATATCAAAAATGAAGCATTACACATGAATTTTGAAAAAAATCTTAACATCCATCGTAAAAGAAGATATATTAAGATGAAGTTAGCAAGATTTCACTTGTCAGTTATAAATGTGAATTTTTTAAAAATATTTGTGGCACATGTTTGTAAGATTCGATCGATATATCAGTATATTGGATCAACTTAGTAAATTTAAATGGATTCTCACTTAAATTTGAGATAATAATAATTTTGTAAAAAATTAATAATTTCATGTTAAATGTATAAGTTATTTTAACATAAATGATAAAATTTATAAAAATGTAAAATTAAAAAAAATTAATTAAACCTCTATATAATATTTAATTCAATTTTTTTATTATTTATGCTCGCATCCTATAATTTTATTTTGAAACTATCTAAACTGTGCTATGTTTTTTAGACTTCCCACAAATCATTTTCCTATGAAAATACTTTTGGATTGACAAAAAAAAATAAATTAATAGCTTAGGAATTATGGTAAAAAATTTTAAATAATAATAATTATATATTTAAAAAAAAGCTAAAATCCACCGCGCCAACAATATCTCCACGTGTCTTTCTCCCATTCGTATGCATGATTTTCTTTAAGCCAACATCCGGAATCCGTCGCCAATCAATTATATCCAGAATATAAAAAAAATAAAAACTAAAAAGCCCGTGAAGTAGGCCCCAGTCTACTCTATCTCACCACCGTTGGATTATTTCATTCTATGATCTGACGCTCAACAAGCCGTCATTGACCCATCTACTCTCTCGTTCTATAACCATTTACTAGTGGTCCAAAATCCTTGAACCAAAGAACACAGAGCAAGACAGAGAGCTATGCTCCGATACAGAGACCAAAACATAAATATCGGGTAATGGAGCTGGCGTTGTTATCTAGAACCCCCAATCATGCAGCGGCGACGGGGACGGCGACGGCGACATTTAGAGGTAGAATTGGCGGGTTGTCAAGAATTAGTGAATTGCCAGCGAGAAAAAGAAGATTGAGTTTGAGTGATGGAGACAATAATAGAGTTCAAATACGATGCGCTAAAGCCTCTACAGAGAGTAGCAATGAAGGGATAGAGGAAAGAAAGAGTACGCGCGGAGGAGGGTTCACTGGAAGTGTAATGGAAGTTACCACGTTTGATCGGAGCTTTGCTGATGCTGATTTCCCTGTTTGGGAGAAAATTGGCGCTGTTGTTAGACTTAGCTATGGAATTGGTCTGTTCTATTCTTTTATTTATTTCTCTGCTTTTAAAAAGATTGAATTTTTTTTTTTAATTTCCTTGAAGAGGGTGAATTGGAGTTTTTATTTTATTTTATTTTATTTTGTATTACAATTCTTTTGATGGGTAAATGAGGAATTAAGTTTTTTTTTTTGGTGAAAAACAGGTATATATGGTGCCATGGCTCTAGCAGGAAGGTTCATATGCTCTATCACTGGAATTGATAGCATGGGAGGTTTTAATCCAACTTTAGATGCCATTTTAGAAGGACTTGGTTATGCATCTCCACCAATTATGGCCCTTCTCTTTATATTAGATGTATGTTCAATTCACTGAAAGTTGCTATTTCTCTTTTTGTGCTTAATTTTTTTTCCCTTTTCTTCAATTGGCCAAACTTTAGATGGGTTTTCTTAAACTTGTTTTTTACCAAATAAAAAATATATGATTTTCAAGCGGAACCTTATAAATTTTGGGACTGGTTTTAGAAGATTTCTGTTGATTAAATTAATAAATGCTCTCCACTTGATTTTTAATTGTGAATTTAATGGATTGTCATGGTTATAGGATGAAGTTGTAAAATTATCGCCTCATGCTCGGGCTATCAGAGATGTAGAAGATGAAGAACTTCGTAACTTTTTCTTTGGCATGTCACCTTGGCAGGTAAATTTTTCGATCATGTAAAATTTGAAGATATGATTTTCTCTTATTTAGTAGCATCTTTCTGAAGCAAGAGGATTTGATTTTTATTGTGCATTACATTCACAGTTTATACTGATTGTCGTTGCAAGTTCTGTTGGAGAAGAGCTTTTCTACCGAGCTGCTGTTCAGGTATACTTTTTTATTCTTCAAGAAGAGTAATTTGATATATAATGTTGAGATTGCATAACTTTTTTTAATCAACTAATGGACTATTCACTGCCATGGTCATTGTTTTAGATTAGAGGCTTGCCAGTACAAGTCTTATATTTGATTAATTTATTCATAATCTTTCTCAGTTTATGTTTGGTTTGGTTGATGAGTTATTACATTGTGCAGGATATATCAAAAAAAAAAAATAGTAGTTTGTGTATTTCAGTATCAATGTGTGTATGAATATCGAAACTCCTATGGTGTTCTGTTGGTTACAGTTTTTCATAGAGGTTCTAAAAAATTTAAATACATCTGTAATGCACACGTTTTAACCTGGTATGAGATTTTCAGATCCTTAATTTAGTCATTACTCCATTGAGTCTTACAACCACTATGTATCATTGGAATCCTGTATTTTGTTTATCTAGGAAAGTCCAAGGTGAAAATCGTGTTGTATTTGATGACATCATTCTCTTTCCCTTTTTATACAGTCCATGGTAGGGTTAAAGAATGGAGGATCTTCTAACCCTTCTGCTCCCAAAATGAGTAGGATTTGATTGCAAGACTCTTGAATTGATGTTCTAGTAACTTTACTACGCCAGTGGCAGCAGCATCATTCTTTGTTTTATGATTTTGTAAATCTAGTAGAGTCCTTTGTTGAATTGGCTACGTATCTTTAGAAGCATTCATTCCAAAGTTTTTTACAGGATGCAAATTTTCAATATTTTTTTAAGGACTTTGTTATTGGAAGACTTGAATGTAACAGCAGTAAAAGCAATAATAGTAGTAGTGGTAATAGCAATTGGTCATATAAATTATCTAGCAAAAATATGCATTATTATTGCTTTTTTTTTTTTTTTAAATTTCCTGACTTTATAGGGAGCACTGGCAGATATATTTTTACGAGGTACAAAATTGGTGACAGATGCTCGAGGAATGGCATCTCTGGTATGCAGTTTTATTCTATCATTCATCCATCCTGTATTTAGCACTGAAGCTTATCTTGCAACTAAGCTTTAATGTGTTTCAACAAATTGTAGGCTGGTGTGCTGCCTCCATTTGTTCCATTTGCTCAGGCATTTGCAGCAGTATTGACAGCTGCTCTTACAGGTTCTCTGTATTATGTTGCCGCCTCGCCAAAAGGTTGATATTCTCAATATTATTTATAAATATAGATTTGTTAAATGTGTGTCACATTTATTCATGAGTTGGTTGTGTTTCTTTCAGATCCTACTTATGTAGTTGCACCAGTTTTACAATCTCGATCTGGCCGTGAAGATCTGAAAAAGCTCTTTGCAGGTCATTTTTTTACAATCCCTTATCATTTCTATACATTGATAATCCTTACTATGTTAAATATTTTTCATTTTTCTTTTTCTTCTTTTGGTATGCTATAGTTCTTTCTTTTACGTGCAGAACATGATGAACCTTTTAGCTGTTTTGACACCATTTTTTTTATGGACGGACTACCAAAAACTGACTGCATTTTCTTCTCTCTCTTCATGCTCCTTTAGTTTTGAAGATGATCGCGATCAAATCCTTTTAAGTTGCAATATGAACTTATTATTACCAATCTCGTTGTATGATATACTTCCAAGGACTCACAATAGACTGTTCATTTTCTTACATCTCCATTAACTAACATTTTTTTTCCTAGTGGTAAAATATTTCGAAATATAAACCTAGAGGAGCATGAGGACTCTAAAGTCAAAACAGTACACAGAATTTATTGATCTCCACCCTATAATTGTGTTTGATGGTAAAATTGAAATTTAATCTTTTCGTCCTTGTCATTAACACTGAAGCATGGTATGAGAGAAGGCAGATGAAAAAGATCTACTCTCCCCTCCTTGAAGGACTTTTGGCTCTTTATCTTGGTTTTGAATGGATCCAGGTAACCTCTTGAAACCATTTTATTGATTTTATTAGCAATTTGATTTCAGGAAACTCAGACTAACAGATGTCTTGTTTCATTATATTCTAACAAAAAATCAACAGACAGGTAATATTCTTGCCCCTATGATTACACATGGCATATACTCAGCCGTTGTATTAGGACATGGCCTTTGGAAGATATATGACCATCGACGAAGACTAAGGCAGAGAATCCAACAGCTCAAATTAGATGAAATAAACTCCAAAAAAAATTGAAGCAGCTGTCAAGGGGGATTAAAGAGTGAGGAGAAAACTTGATGATACTGTGCTGAGGCTTGTAACAAGTACATTGTATATTAATAATTGATCATTGCAAGCAAAGTAATACTTATAGAAGAGGATAAATTTGTACACAAATAACTAGGTTTTAAGTTAGAAATATAAAAGCAATTTTCTTCATAAAATCAAATGTTCAGCTGATGTGGCATAAATTATTGGTCTATAATTGAGAGAGAAATAGAGAAGAGGGGTAAATAACTCTAAAAGTCATTAAATTTTGTATTTATTTTTAAATTGGTTACTAAAAATTGTTTTGATACTAATTAATTACTAAACTTTAATTTTTATTGTAATAAAATATGAATTTGAATTTTTTGACAATAATGGAATGACTGGATTAGTTAATTAAACATTTTAGATTTTAGTCAATATATATGGAGTTCGCATATGCACCAAAAAATCAATTTCTCCATCTATTTTGTTTGAGTAATAGTAATATCTATTATTGATATATTAACCATATAATTATGATTTTTATGTGTATGGACTCTATATGCGCTTATTAATATTAAAATTGTTATTTTCGAAAGTTGTATCATCATGGTGAGTTTATTTTTAAAAAAATCAAAAATTAAAGTTTAGTTATTTATTTATATCAAATCAATTTTAGTAGCAAAATTAAAGACAAATGAATAATTTAGTGAGCTTTTACCTCATTTAGCTAAGAGAAGAGATGCTCCTAATTACGGTTCATTGAATTCCCCATTTAAAATATCCATTCCCGCTTCGGTTTAATCATACACTTATAGTACTTATTTCCAAGGTGAATTAGCTAAAACACATAAAGGAAATCCATCCCATCAAGTTGATTATATAAGCTTGTTTCCAAGGTAATTGTCAACTACTTATTATCTGATGAGCAAAGTGTTTTCGTTTTAGGCAGGTTAATTATCGACAATATTTTGCTTGGTGTTGAAGCTTTACACTCTCTTAAAAATTGCCATGCGGATTGTGGTAGCATGGTAGCAACAGTGCTAGATATATAAAAAGCTTATGACATATTGGAATGGGGTTTTATTAGCAAAGCACTTAGACAATTGGTTTTTTCTGATGAGTGGGTTGATCTGGTTTTAAATGTGTATCTTCAGTCATTTATTTGGTTACTATGAATGATGAGATTGTGGGGGAAGTACTTCCTATAAGAGCGATTTATCAAGGGGACCCATTATCTCCATATCTATTTAGTTTGAGCTGAAGCTCTTTCAGACTTTTTATCCGTAGATAGTAGTCAAGGAACAACTCATGGTCTTAGAATGGCTCATACTGCTCCTCCCATAACTCATTTGCTTTTACGCTGATGACAATTTGGTGTTTACCAAGGCATCTAAAGGAACTAATGAGCTTAAATGGTTGTTTCTTCTGTATGAAGAGGCTTCGGGTCAGTTGATGAATGCTTGTCCCCGATTACCCTAGTCTAAACTAGTTAGGCTACTCATTCACAAATATACAAGGTTATTGTAGTAAGTGGTGAGATTCAAAGTCGTTTTTCGAGAAAGACTTATCGAAGTAAATTAAATTGCAATAGTTTAAAATAAGAGGAGAGACAGTCAAAATCATTTCTAGAGGAAGCCTAATCAAAATAAATTAAATGCAATAGTTTAAAATAAGATAAATAAATAGAAAAAAATAAGATAACCCTAAACACCCTAAACCAGGAATTTGAATAAAATTAAAATAAAATAATATAATAAAATCAATTCAAGTAATCAAAATAACACCTTGGTAAGAATATGTGGAATTTCAATTTCACCAGCTATTTATTATATTTGTTATTCTAGTATGGCAATACTCTAAGGAGGGAGAGTAGAAGTGTAGGAGTTTAAAAATTTAATGCAATTTTACAACTTATTGCAATATTTATGACAAAATATATATTTATTTATACAAAGAAATTAAAAAGACTGAGGAAGAGATTGTTCAACCAATTTATAGTGGTTCAAAATATAATCGCCTCTCCTATATTCACTTCTCTCATATCAAACTGATATTGAGATTCCACTAGTCGAAGGTTCATAACCCACCCTTTAAAATATAGTTATATAAGATCTCGCCCTTTTATAATAAATTTAAATGAGATTTCACTCAATTCTTAATTTTAGTAAATATTAGAGATTTACAAGTTTCTCCAAGATTTAAGACAAAGCTATTTGGGGAATAATAATTTAAGTACAAATAGAAAATACTAACAAAAACTAATTTGAATACTAAGAATTAGAAATTTGGAACAAAGTGTCACGATTCGTTTCTGGATTGCGACGGTCCTAGGGTGTGGAAGATGCCGAGGCGACCAACACCCATAGAACCCATCAATCTCATCAATACATTTCATACTATACTGCAGCGGAAACATTTACTACAATCAATTCACAATATCGCAGCGGAAACATATATACCCATCACCAATCACATAACATAATATATATATTCAATCACTCACATAACGCTATTTATTCTGTAAATACCATATTCATATTATTAATAATCTCTAATATTTCCATACATACATATTCATACTCTAACTATATCGTACAAAACCTATGGAGCAGCTAGGATATGAACATACAAGATAATACAGTGTTTATAATATTACACTGACACTAGATCTGCAGAATCCACAGAGAGTCAAATGTGATGGAAATCTGCCTCCTACTCTGCACCTGAGAGGGCAAACAGTAAGAGGGTGAGTATATATGATACTCAGTAAATCTAATATGCATCACCAATAAATATAAGGTTAACAAAAGAATCAATGATATCAAAAACTCGATATAAATAATTTACAGAAACAGTGACAGAAAGTAACAGAATAGGTCACAGTGTAGCCGAAGAAACAAAGTATAGGCTCGGTATCATATGAAAAGACAGATAAAGGGATGGATTGTATGAAATCATACAATCTCCAGTAGCATCAATATGGACTATATGCGAACATACAGTCTCCAGTATATCTATATTAGTAAACATAAGACTGATAAGGTCTTATGGCCAGGACCATAAGCATTCTTAGCTGGAGCACCAATAATACAATGTGCACAAAGTTGACAGTATTTTCCAACTACCTCGTCAGATCGGTAGCTCTATCAAGTCATCTCGGAATCAATAAAAGTGTTAAACACATTGATAGGTACCATTTTAGAATAATGACATCGACAATATCAATAACTCATCAGAAATCAAATGGATGAGCATAAAGTCAATAAGACATCAATAATAATCGATAAAACAATGACCAAAGGTCTAACGACCAAAAATGGGAACAAACATAATTTGGTCATTTGCGGCCAAAAAGTTGACGCAATTGGCATGCCATTGTCACTGGCGACGATGGCATTCAAATGGTTGGCCTACGAATTTTTCGGCATGATTTTGGTGCAATATTGACATTACCCCAATTATCAATAAACAAGTGCATGGAAAGCAATTTATAGGCAACAACCACAACTCAATAATCTACATCAATGGCATCAATTAGGCATGGAAAAACAAGTCAAAAGTATGAACAAAAACTAGGTAAATTGCACAATTAGTGTTCGGCCACAATGCATTTTCCACAATTGGATTCCAAATTTCATTTTAACAATTTAGACAAGTTATTTGATGCATAAGAGACTCACCTATCACTCCAAATCACCTAGCAAACTTGATTTGCTACCCAATTCCTCAAATTCTCGGTTTAGGCCAAAATTGGCTATTTTCTCCGATTGAATTTTCTACAACAATACGAACATCAATTAACTTATTCTATAGCCAATTTACACATTCTAATTCATATGCATAAAATCAAACCTTACAACTTTACTTTAGGGTTTGAAAATTGGGGAAAATTGTTTAATGCATCAATTGATGCAATTAAACCATTTACCCAATCCTATTACCATCAAATTAACCTAATTAAACCATAAAATCAAACAAATGAATAATTTACTCAAATTACCTCAAATGGCCAAATTCTCCACTTCCTTTGTTCTTGATTTTTCTTGAATTTCTATGGTTAATTTTAATAGAATAATGTTTGTATGGTTTTAGTTTTTGGTTTTCAACAATTTCCTTTCACAAATCAATGGAAGAAATCAATTGGAAAGAAGGAAGAATGGCTATGGATGAAAGAACAAATTTCAGGCAAAAAATTTTCGAAGTCTTGCTTTTATAGTAAGATAAAATTGATAAATTACCCTTTTGATCCTCCAATTTTCTAAAATTTGCTTTTAGTCCTGTTTTGCTCGGTAATTTATTCCGATAATTTCGTCGGGAATTGGAATTCAAAGTGAACGTTCAAACATCTTATTTTTATTAATACTATTTAATAAAAATAGTTTCAGAGTCGTTCTGAAACTCAGACTGTCGAATTTTCACTATTCACCGAAAGTACCCTTTATTTACGGTTTTGTCATTGCTTATTTTATCAGTGTTCTTAAACATTTTCTCATATTTATTTTTACTATATTCACACATGAATACACATTATCATTTACCCTCAATCCAAATTCAGAAATTCATCTGTCAACTGTACTGCTATTTTACGGCAGCGAAATCGGTACCGACGATTTTCGAAATATTTTCTCTTTTTCGCTCTAACTGAGTTTTCAAAATTATCCTTAGCCATTTCGATAATTTTAATCCACATACTGAGAACTTATTTCACAAAAACTTGTTATGAATAAATATAGGGTATTACATTATACCCTCCTTCAAAAAAATTCGTCATCGAATTTAAAATAAACATGTATATCATGATTGGAACAAGAACAAACACTTGACTTTCATGTTTTATTCATTCTCCTATGTACACTTTCCATATACTGATTCCTTCATAATATTCTTGCCATTGAAATTTCTTTATTCCGAAATTATTATACTCGACGATTTACACTTTCTATTGGCTCTTCTCTTATGACATTTCTTCATTAACATCAATAATTTGCACTTCAATACTTAGAACAATTCTGGTACATAATTCCATAGCATTCAGATATGGAATACCAAATAACATGGAATCTTTATCTTTTGAACATCTTTCCTTAACTTCTTAAGAC
>CANXYC010516332.1:0-27983 GCA_948193065.1 Aleurites moluccanus
TTGAAGAAACTTTGCAAATGGACCAGGTGCTTGTCCATCTTCAGTGTATCTACCATAAAATTCACCACCTCTATCTGATCTCACGATCTTAATTTGTTTGTCACATTGTTTCTCTACTTCTAATTTAAATGCCTTAAAAGCATCTAATGCCTTGAACTTGTTATGAAGCATATAGAGATACATATATCGTGAATAATCATCAATAAAGGTGATAAAATATTTCTAACCATAGGCGTCCATATCTGGACAATAAATATCTATATGTATGATTTCTAATATTTCTGAACTTCTCTTGGCACCTTTTTTTGACTTGTTGGTTTGCTTTCCCTTTATACAATCCACACAAGTATCATAGTCAGCAAAATCAAGAGTACTAAGTACTCCATCACTTACTAACCATTTGATTCTATTAATGGAGATGTGACCTAATCTCCGATGCCACAACATAGAGGATTCTTCATTCATAACACAGAGGATTCTTCATTCATAACACAACGTTTTATGCCAGCATGCATCGCATTGTAGTAAACATTTTCATGCAAATTAATTTGGAAAAGACCATCAGACAAATTACCATATCTAATAATTTTAGAATTAAACGATAAACTAATGTTTGAATTCCAAAAATTAAAGGAATATCCCAACGATAAAAGTCTTGAAACATAAATTAAATTCCTAGAAAAACTAGGTACATAAAACGTCCTTTCCAAATTTAAAACATATCCACTACTGAGAACTTAATTGCATGTCCCAATAGCTTCTACAAGCGAGCGCATCTTGTTTCCTGAATAGATGTACTGCTCACTTTCCATTGGCTTCCTGTGGTTTTGAAAACCCTGTAAGAAATTCAAAATATGGATCATAGAACCAGAATCAATCCACCAAGTGTTATGATTAACATCAACCATATTAGAATCATAACATACAAATGAAGTCAATGTACCTTTCTTTCAAGCCACTGATGGAATTTGGTGCAATCCTTCTTCATGTGCCCTTTTTTTTTTACAAAAGAAGCACTTGGATTCCTTCTTGATTCCACTTTGGGAGACCATTTTAGCCTTTCCCTTCTTTTTAGCTTGATTATTTTCATTTTTTTGCATGGTCAAATATGAACTCTCTCCCATTTCAATTTGTAACTTGCCCTCTTCTTGAACACACATGGTCATTAATTCAATGATTGACCATTTGTCCTTATGTGTGTTGTAAGAAATCTTAAAGGGTCCATATTGTTGTGGGAGAGTGTTCAAAATATAATGAACCAGAAAGGACTCTGACATGTCAACTTCAAGGGATTTCAATTGAGCCGCAATGTCCCTCATCTGCATGATGTGCTCTTGCACACCTGTTAATGTAGTAAGCCTTTAGGATGAAAACCTCATAATTAGGGTGCTTGCTAAAGTCTTTTATGAAAACTGAAATTGATCATCAATAGCCTTCAAAAGAGACTTAATATTAGTATGTTGCTTGACTGAACCACGAATACCAGCTGAGATCTTAGTCTTAATAAATATGATAGAGAGACGATTAGATCGCTCCCATTTCTCATATTTATCAACCGCATCAGGAATGCTAGTTTCAGTAATAGGTGGTGGTTCATCTTTCCTTATAGCATAATCTATATCCATCCATCCTAATTGAAGAAGAATTCTCTCATTCCATACTTTATAGTTATCACCCCTTAGTTCAGGAATTTCAAATTTCATATCAGAAGTAGCTTGTAAGACTGCATAACAATAAAATATATATATGCTTATTAACAAAATTTTAGACAACAAATAACAAATCATAATTTACCAATAACAAATCATAATTTACCAATGCAAATTATGCCAAAATGTGAACTAATTTAACATATCAAAACTACTTGTGGGCTAAGTTTTAATATAAATTAATACACATTTAACTTTATGATGATACTGGTAAAATTTTATCTCTAATTTTCTATGGGTAAACTAATAAATATAATCTACTATATCATTCTAATTTAATTAAATTAATATAAAAAATTTCCTGTGGGATAAATTTTCAATATATTAATTTAACTAATTACAACTAATGTATTTTATAATTTATGTGATTTTTGAGGCCTTAATTATATATAATTTAAGTAATTAAAGATGTTGTGGCTACTCTTAAATTAATTAAATTATACATAAAAATCACTAGGCATTTTCCATAATTTGTGCATAATTTAACACATATAATTACATATATTTAATCATAACTTAAAAATTAAAACATGCAAATAATTGACCAAAAATTAAAAATGCACAAAAAAAATAATTAAGATTTTGGACTAAATTAAAATAAAATAAAATTTAGGGACTAAAATGTAATTTTTAGGGACTAAATTAAAAAACAGAGGCTATTTTTAGTTAAAATCAGAGTTTATTGAAATTTTGGGGTCAAAAACTAATAAATTAAAAATTAAAGGGTCAATCTGAAATAAACCAATAATGTAGGGATCAATTTGTAATTTCTGAAAATGTCACCCAACACCCATCCACCTAAACGACATGTAGTTTTGCTACCACACAAAACGACTTGTCGTTTTTTACTGAAGGCAGCCAAATATAATACAAAACGACATGTCGTTTAGGTCGTCTTCAACCTCCATCTAGGTCAAACCGATCCGAAATCGACCCAAACTCGACCCGATTCAAAACCCAACTGTTTCTATCCCATTTCTTCACCATTTTTTACGTTTTTAAGCTTAAAATTAATCTAAAATGAATTTTTATTAATATTAAGCCATTAAAACACTACTGTAATGTCAAAAATTGAAAAACCATTTTTTTTTTTTTTTTTTAACAGAAAACTCTAATTCTAACTAAGTTCCATTTGTTTTTCATGCTATAAAAATCCTTAAAACAAGTAAGACAGAGATTCTAAACGCTCTGATATCAAATGCAAGAACTTAAATATTTAAAACATGAATAATAATAACAAAATATTAAACTTAAAATCATGCCTTATATATATAACAAAAAAGCAGCGGAATTAAATCATAAACACCTACAGGCATTGCTTGTTATTTGTTTCAAAGAAGCCATAATTACAGATGAAGACTTCTTGATTTTTCTCTAAAAAAAATGGTTAATGTAATTTTTTAACCTATGAGAGCAAACCAAGGGATCTCTATACACATATACCTCATCATTAACTGTGATGATAGTTAATAGTGATAGTGGACAGTTATACCCAGAAAAAAGGAAGAAGTTGAGAGAAAAAAATAAATCACTACAAATGGAATGGCCAACTCCCTTATACATTGAAAAATAACTTACGGAAGCATAAAAATTTTCTAAGTTTTGAAACTGGGGTATTTATATAATTTTATTTACCTCCATTTTTAACATAAGCAAAAATAATTTTCTTAATTTATCAATAAAAATTAAAATATCACGTGAAAAAGCACTTTATCCATAAATAAATGAACATGAAAAATTCGCGTTCATACTTTTCGTAAACAAGTAATCGAACAATTTAAAGCGCATGAAATTTCTATCAAATTTACTTACTGTTTATATTTCGTCTATATATACCGACAACATTGTGTAGGTATATAATTAGTAAATGCATATTTTTTTTTTATTTTAGTATTTCATCTGTAAATCGACACTAATAATCTATAATTTATTTTCCGTCGGTAACTTCCACATTTCTTTTAGTATTATAAACTCATCGGTTGTATAATAAATTATAAGTCAAAATTTACGAGCAACAACTATTTAGGGAAGTCAATGTATGGAGGACAAATTTAAGATTTTATATAAAAAGAAAATTTAATCCCTTTAAAATATCTAATTAAAGGCTTTAAAAAAGTAATTTTATTTCATCCGCTTAATAATATTATGAGATTTTAAAAATAAAATAATTATTATATATTTATTTTAATTTTACATTAAATTTTCAATTATATTTTGAGATTTAATACTAATTAAGTTAAAATTTTTATTTTTAAATGTTAATAATTTTAATCTGAGAATTCACAATTTAAAGACAATTCTAATGTTATTATGAATTTTCAATGTCGGTGCCTAATGTATGAGGTTTGATTCTTTGCCATTAAATGAAATTTGGATTGATTTATGAGACAACAAAATTTTAGATTGAGGGGGCAGATGTGTTTGTAGACTTTTTAGTGTTCAAAAAAATTTTATAAAATTTTTTAAAAATTATAATATTATAATATTTTTTTATAACGAATCAAATGATATATTTTTTGTACAAAACAAAAATCAAATGGATTTAAAAACACTTATATTATATTTTTTAGATCCATTTAATTTTTGTTTTGTATAAAAAATATATAATTGGATTCATTATAAAAAATTACTGTAATATTATGATTTTTAAGAAATTTTATAAAATTTTTTTGGACACTAAAAAACCTACATAGCAGGGACTGATATATTTTTGGCACATCAACCTCCTCAATCCCAATTTTTTTAAGAAAAATGTGTTATTATTTTTCCATATTTATTAATAATTCCCTAAAAATAAACATTAACAACATCGAAATGTTGTCAATGCATGGGAAATTAAAAATTCAACAAGATTATACCAAAAGAAGAAAAAAGATTATACAGATTAATTCTTGTCTATGCATGCTTGATATGACAGTATATGGGATGATGCAAGAGAAGATAATGCAAACTTGAAGAGATGAACTTAACATCACTGTACCCTTGCTTAGAATCACATGTTGAATATGTATATGACATTTAATCTTTCTAATTAATGGCTTTGATTTGAAAAAAACACTATTACTATTACCATTCTTCGATTTTTATTTCTCTAATAATGTGTTACATTCATTGAATTCAATTCCATTGACTTTTTTTTATAAGAATTGGAAAAAAATCTCATGCATGTGAGTTCTAGTTATGGACATTTGGTCATAATTGAGAGATGTTTCACGATTCAATTGGAAGCCCTAAAATCAAATTTATAAGAAAGTAATGAGTTTTTTAATTAATTTAGTTTTTTTTAATATTTGATAATAAATTAAAATTGAGTTTTAAAATATTTTAATTGAATTTTTTTATAAGTAGAAAATTAATATTTTTTTAATCGAATTTTCTAACAGAATTCCATTTAATAAAACTTCAATTTGACAATAAAAATATCTACTGAAAATTTTTATTCTAAAAATGGTAGGTTTAAATTAATTTCTCCTTCTATTTTTTTATGTGTTGTTTTAAAAATTCGTCTATTTATATTTTTAATTGTCATTTTAAATTTTTAATATAATATTTATCTATTTTTTCTTAATTTATTCTTATAATATTTAATTATAATATACTATTTTAATTTAAGATAAAATTAAAGATATAATGTTAAATAAATTATTTTAAATCTAATTAATAAATATTTTAATATATATATAAAATTTTAACCGATAGATTAAAAAAAAAAGAAAAATTATATAATAATTATTGCTTATCAAAAATTATATATTAATTTCTTTCAACAAATATCTTCCTCCTTAATTTATTCCCCATGAAATTAAAAATAAAAAATAAAATAAAAATAAAATGATAATTTATGGTTATCTATTTTTATTATTTGTAGGTAAATAATGTTGATCGGATGCGGCACGTCACAATTTAATAATGTATACATCACAGGCCCCAAGGATGATTACCAAGATATAGTGGGGCCCTTTGAAATACTGTCATGGTCATAAATCTGCCACGTGTAGTTTGACAACTAGGATAAACGCAAGGCAAAAATCTTTTTCTCTTGTTAAAGCTACCCAACCACCATCCTCCACGTATGAAAATTTTTTGCAATAAAAGCTGGCGGTAATATCAAGAGAGACACCTGGGAAAATCATGACCGTTCAGATGGCATGGAGCCCTCTTTGGAAAGTCCATCGTGGAGGGCTAACGTGTTGGGATTTTCTTGCGGCCGCCTCAATTAAAGTCTTGCCCATACGTTGCATTCAAGAACGGAGTTTACAAGCTGAGCAATTAATTTCTCACCTTGAAATTAAAATCACAATTTTATGATTTAAATAATATTTTCAAAATTAAATAGGTTTGTTTTTATTAAGAATGGATTAAAAAATAGTATAAAAATAATTCTAAATTTAATATTTTAATTAAAATAAACTAAATCGAATCAGTGATATTAAATTTATTTATAAAACTGAATTTTTTTTAATTTTAAATCTTTTTCGTAATTAAATATATTGTAAAATTAATATTAAATATGATTTAAAATTATTAATTAAAATTTATTAATTTTTGAAGAAATTTTTAATAAATTCTTAGAAATGAATTTTTGAAAATAGTGTGAAACAAATTAAACATAAGAAAAAGGAGGACAAAGAAGAAGAAATATGAATGTGTTTGTGGAGACAATTAATGAGTAAAATGTGTTAAAAATAAGGTCCCCAAAAAAAATAAAGTTAAAAAAAGTCCAAAACTATCACATGATGAGGATTTTAGGTATAGAAATTGCTATGATTTTGAGTTGAAAGAGGCAAAGTAGGTTTAGGGTGGCACTTGGATTAAGGATACCCACGTGAACTTCTTGATGTACTCTTTCACTAACTATCACCACACGTCTACTTAATTAACCATTTGCTCTCTTTGCTATGTTTTAGTAATCTTAATTAGTTAATTACTTAAAATTAGCATTAACGTTAGGCCTTCATTAGGCATTAGCATATATGAGACGGTTACTTAAATTCAGAAACATATGTATTCAGTGGCAAGGAAATATGTACTCCTTTAATTTTTAAATTTTTTTAGAATAAGTTATAATTTAATTTTCAAAATTTAATAAAATGATAAAATAATCTTTATATTTTAAAATTTTAACTTTTTAATTTATAATAAAATACTATTTAATTTAATTTTTCTTAATTTTCTTCCATTTTCTTTTTCAATTTTCTTTATTTTTCCTTTTTAATAATATTGCAATAACTTTTAATTATTTCTAATTGTAATATATATTTGATATTTTTATTATCTTTATATTTTTTAAATAAATTTATTTAGTTATCATAATATCATTTTTTAAATTTTTTACGTCCGTCGCTGAGTATGAAAGGTGTCTATTTTTATTAAAATTTTTGATTCGTTTCTGTTTAAATTTATTTTAGATGTTTTTTAATTTTTTTTTATGAAAAGGGAAATGAAAAATATTAATAACAGTTGAAGGTAAAATTTTATAAACTTTAATTTATTGAGGTAAAATTTACTAATGTGTTTTTTTTATTGAGTGGTATGGTAGCCGATTTAGGATGGTGAGATTTTAAATTTAAAAATTTATCAAACTAAATTTGTGAAAAAAAAAAATTGTTTGGCTAAATTTGGAAAG
Source organism: Aleurites moluccanus (assembly GCA_948193065.1). Taxonomy (NCBI): domain Eukaryota; kingdom Viridiplantae; phylum Streptophyta; class Magnoliopsida; order Malpighiales; family Euphorbiaceae; genus Aleurites; species Aleurites moluccanus. The sequence continues at coordinate 7,336 of CANXYC010516332.1, forward strand.
TTGGGACAGGGTCAGGTTTAGCCGTTCAGGATAGGTTCTCTTACGAGTAACCACTCTCCACCTTGTACGGAACCAGGAGCGTACAGATTTAAGGTACACACCTAGGATTATGCCACGTATAAGCCCAAGTCCCATAGCAATCACGGGATATAAATATTGGGTTATCTGGGCGGGGCGGGGCGGGGCGGGCTGACTATTAAGATAATGAATTTGAGGTAATCACTGTGGGCAATGTGATGTATTTCTCCTGTCTTGATGGACACAACCACTCTCCAATATGGCGCGTTTGCTAAATGTACTATGATTTGTATGGAAATTTTTCACAACTTTGCATTTGTCTTATTGATTAGGACACATGCCAATACTACTATGGCTTTAAGCAGGTTGCACAAAAGTCAATCTAATTTGATTTGATTTAATTTTTTTAAAAAATAAAATTTTAATTCAGTCTAACTCGTATCAATAAAGTGAATTCAAATCAAAATCCATTATTGAAAAATTTATTAAAATAATAATATTTTATTTAAAAAATCTGATTAGAATTGATATATTAGACTTGACAATTTAAATTAAGTGGATTTAATATATTTCGATAAATTTAAATTAAAATTTAAATAATTAAAATAGATAAAATTAAATCTTTTGAATTGAATCTTGAACATCACCTAAATAATTAAAGTAGATAAGATCGAATATGTTGAATCGAATCTTGAACAATACCTAAATAATTAAAGTAGAAAAAATCGAATATGTTGAATCGAATCCTGAACCACCATAGTTTTAAGAACTAAAACAATATTAAAAAACACCACGCAATTTTTATTTTATATTATCAAGATTTAAATATAATTAAAATTTAAAATATTAATATTATCTAATTAAAATGTAAATTTTTTAGTTTTTAATTTTTAAAACATTATTCAATTTGCATGTAAATTTTAATTAGTGTTTTAATAATAAAGTGAAATGAATTGGCATTGAACATTTTATTTTATAATCTAGAAATAAGATTATTAAATTTGTAACATTACCCTCTCTTTAAAAAAAATTTAACAAATTTAAAATGAAAAGGATCATTAAAGTTATATTTCACTAATAACAATTATTCAAATGGTTATAATAAATTGTAATTTAGTTATAACAAAATTATCTTTATGTACTGTTATAAGATTACAAGCTTGAATATCAAAATTAAATCATAAAATAATTTTTTATTCAAATAGTAAAAAATTAAAAACACTTGCATATATATATATATAAGAAATTTTATTAGTCTATTACAGCTGTATACTATACAACTTTGACCTAGTAATATCTAGTTTATATATTTAATTTGATTAAAAATAAATTGTAAATGAAAGTAAAAACAAATTCATTACAAATGGCCTTCAAAGTAGAAACGCCTGTGTCATGGTTGATAATCCCAAATAAACGTGTCCAAAAGAGAGACAATATTCATAATTTGTTTTGAAAAAAGGGCAAAAAGAAAGGGTAGGTGTGTAATATGCAGGCTTGGGGTTGGGTATTTAGGTGGTGGTGGGGGACTATGTGCCTCTATATATCCCGAAAAAAGAAGGGAGGGTCACTCGGTGAGGTGCTCGCAAGGTGTTCCCAGAAACTTGGTGACGCCTGTCACCTGCATCCGCTCCTCTCCCTCTTCTTCCCCTATTCTCTCTCTCTATATATATAGGAAAACAAACCACCATCAACACCACTATCTCACACTTGTTTAAGTTACCCTTTGCCACCTCTTTTCTTGGTTCTTGATTTTCATAGGACCATGCAGTTTCTTGTTCTTTTTATCATCACCAATATTATCACCAGGAACTTCTAATTTATTAGCTTTTCAATCAAATATTGTGTTCTTGATGACTATGATGATGATGATGATGATGATACCAATTCTCTTGTGTTCATTCTTGCTTTTTTTTCTTCTTCCTCTTTTTCTTCAATGGCATCACTCCAAAGACAAAAATCTTCCTCCTGGTTCAATGGGTTGGCCTTATATTGGAGAGACTCTGAAGCTCTACACTGAGAATCCCAATTCCTTCTTCTCCAATAGGCAAAAACGGTACTCACACATAACAAACACAGAGATTTTCTTTGGATATATTAGGATTTCTTAAATTGTCATTCTTGCATCCTTAATTACTGTATCTTGAACTCTTACACTATGAAGCAAGCAAACAAACATATAATAATAATAATAATAAAAAAAAAAAGAATGTATAATTTTTTTAATTTTGTTTAATAAGATTTTGGCTAGAAATTTAAATTTATAATCTCACAGCGTGAAGATATCACTACGCTAAAGATAGCATATTTTTAATTTCTTGTATTGTTAATGGGGGTAATAATTAATTATTTATTTGTAGGTATGGGGATATATTTAAGACCCATATATTGGGTTGTCCATGTGTAATGATATCAAGCCCAGAAGCAGCCAGGATTGTTTTAGTGACAAAGGCACATTTGTTCAAACCAACATATCCAATAAGTAAAGAGAAAATGATAGGACCTGAAGCTTTGTTTTTTCAACAAGGGGCTTACCATTCAAGGCTCAAGAAGTTGGTGCAAGCTTCATTTCTACCTTCTGCAATTAGAGGCTCAGTCTCTGAAATTGAGCAAATTGTTTTGGCATTTCTTCCCACATGGAAAAATGCTACCATTAACACTTTGCAAGAGATGAAGAGGGTATATATCAACCAAATTTATCTTTTGTTGCATGATAATTTTGTCTCATTATACCAATTATAAGTCTCAAAATAAAAATAATATTTTTTAACTACTTCTCTCTTTTATTATTAGTATGCTTTTGATGTGGCAATGATTTCTGTCTTTGGAGAGACACAAGACTTGGAAATGGAAAGAATTAAACATCTATATGGCTGCCTAGAAAAGGGTTATAATTCTATGCCTTTGGATTTACCAGGAACTCCTTTTCACAAGGCAATGAAGGTAATCCGAAACTCTTGATTCCTGATTTCTTACATTTTTACTGAAAAACTCCTGCATTGCATACATTATATCACTATTATTGCTTTTTGTTTATGATAATAATAATGGGTTTTTAATGTTAATTATGTTTTGAAAAAGGCAAGGAAGCAACTTAATGAGACCTTGAGGAGTTTGATAGAAAAGAGAAGACAAAGTGGGAAACAAGAAGGGGGATTGCTTGAAGTTCTATTAGAAGCTAAAGATGACAAGCTTACTAAGCTTAATGATTCCCAAATTGCTGACAATATAATTGGAGTCATTTTTGCTGCCCATGATACTACTGCAAGTGTCCTAACATGGGTTCTCAAGTACTTGCATGATAATCAAGATGTATTAGAAGCTGTTACGGTAAATTATCCCCTTTTTTTTTCAAAGAAAAAATCTTTATTTTACGAAATATATATAAAAAAAAATGCATAACATATTGCAATCAATTTATTTTAATAATTTTAATAATTGGCTAATTTATTGGTGAAATTTTTTATTAATTTAATTCAATCATATTATATAGAATTATTATTTTGTCATACTTTTATGCATTATATTAATCAAAGTAGAAAATATGTAGAGGTTTTATAGATATATTTACCCTTTCATTCATATTTTTGTTTTCTATTTAGGTAATAGTATGTGCTTTAATATGTTATATTATATATTTTAATTATTCACCAATCATTTGATTTGATTATTTTTTTTCCTTGAATTTGTGACTCTTTCCTATTTTATTAACCTATCATTGCTTCAATAAAATAATGGCATAATGGAAGAAAGTTGGGGCAAATGATCATGAGGTTGGCAATCAGATATTTGTTCCATATATATGATTTCAATCACAAAATTGAGAAAATTAATTTTGAATGGGTAAAAAATTAAAATTTTTTATATAAATATAAAATTTTTAGAAAATTAATTTTGATAAATCGAATTATAAAAGCCGAATTTAGATAAATTAATATGATTTATTTTTTAAAGATAACTTAGAGGGTGTTCGATTAGCTTTTAATAACCTCTTAATAAAATAGTCTCTTCGTTGCCAAGAAATTATGGTTGTTTGGTAAAAATGCTATAGTATTTTAATCGGTAATAATGGATCAGAGTCCTCTTAATAAAATAGTCTTTTCATTGGTAAGAAATTATAGTTGTTTGGTAAAAATACTATAGCATGTTAATATATATTAATGGATTAGAATTATACTAGAATATAAATGATTAAAAAATATTCAACGCTAAATTATTCATATTTTTTAACCATTAAGAGATATTCACCTCTTAATTATTAAACACTATCTTATATCATATGAATATCAATTATTATTATTATTATGTGCCAGTCATTTTTTTTTCTTTTAAATTGCAGAATGAACAAGAAGGAATTAGACAGGATATAATTGAGGCAAATCGTAGGCTTACGTGGGATGATACAAGGCGCATGCCATTGACAAACAGGGTATATTATCTACTTATTTATAAATTCACAAAATTTAACCCCTCCCTTCATTTTCTTTATTTATTATTGCACTACTATACATAATTTAAAAATAAAATATAATTATCAAATCGAATAAAATTTAATTTCAATTTTTTATTTGATACACTCAAATTTTATTAATTCATCAAAAAATTTAACTTTTTTTGTTTAATTTTATTTTTTATTATATATTATACTTATAAATTATTAGTAACACATCTATCAATTTAAAAATAAATTAAAATTAAAATTTATTGTAATATTTTTTAAGCCATTTGATAATTAAATAATTGAATATCTTAAAAGAAAAATAAATATAATAATAAAAATAATTAAAAAAATTGTCACATTTTAGAATTGTATATTTAATTTTTTCAATCTTATCAAATTCAATTCAAAAGGTTTAGTTAATAAGTAATACAATCATATCCATAAGTTAGTCAGGCTGTTGATGTTGACAATAATCACGAGTTGCAAGTTTTATCCTCTAATAAGAAAAAGTTTATATGATATGGACTCCATCATATGACTACAAAAGTATTAATGAGTTTTGAACGATTTGATAATACTGAAATTGTTTCTAAATTAAAATTTTTTATGGGTTTTGCGTAATTAAATTATTTCAATAAAACATGTAATATTAATATATAGTATTAGAAAGGATGGTAAATTTTTTATAAGATATTACACTTATTTTTTATAAATCGCATGTTGTTAGAGAAGATCTCGAATTTGAAATCTCCTCCAAAAAGTAAGTTTTTTGCCATTCAAATTAGGTTTTGGATGATAATTTCTAAATTAAATATTAGATAGTGGAATTGAACTTTAATTAGAGTTTAACTATTTTTTTTTTATTTTTTTGAATTTTCAGGTGATACAAGAGACGTTAAGAGCAGCAAGTATATTATCATTTACATTCAGAGAAGCAGTCCAAGATGTTGAGTTTGAAGGTTATTTTATCCCAAGAGGTTGGAAGGTTCTGCCTCTCTTCAGAGCCATTCATCATTGTGCAGATTTCTTCCCTCAACCTGAAAATTTTGATCCTTCAAGATTTGAGGTGAGCTTTTAATTATAATTTAATTATTTATCACGAGTATTCTTGGTTCTATCATATATATATAATAAGAAAATATGGTCGAAATTTTAAAATTTTTTAAAAAATTAATCGAAAAGATGATCAAATTTAAAAATAATTTATATTTTTAATCGAATTAATTTATTTGTCAATTGAAATTAGATTTTATGAGTATATATTAATCATTAATTATTGAATGTATATTATGTGACCACCCTGATCAGTAGTCACTAGTCACTGAGCATAAATTGATGAAGTGGGTCATGATATCCTACAGAAATATAAGGTTAATAATGCTTAGATTATCAATAGAGAGTTGTGTCCTTTTCAATTTTGTTTATGTGCCTTTGCCAGCCTCTATTTAGATGTGATTTCTGGGCATGAAAATCATCTTTTGTATCAGATCACGTGAGTTGGTTTTGTAGGGTAGCAAATTAACACTGTAACAGTGCAATGAGTATCATTTCATTTATTTTTTATTTTTTCAAAATCAATAGTAGTAAATAATTAGTATTTTGTGGAGAAAATTTGGATTTCAGTTCTTTTTGAATTAGTAAGCTGTCAGATATATGAGTGATTTTGTTTGAATTTTAGTCTCTTTTCAATCACTCAATTGACAATGTGTGATTTTAAGACATTAATTTTAGTATTTTTTGTTTATGTGGTTGTCCAGGTTCCACCAAGACCTAATACTTACATGCCCTTTGGCAATGGAGTCCACTCTTGTCCAGGCAGTGAACTAGCCAAGCTTGAGATGCTCATTCTCCTTCACCACCTTACTATCACTTATAGGTATCTCTCTCAAAATCATTACACATCAAATTAAGTGTTAGAACTAAGGGAGAATTTTTAGTATTTTTTTTTAAGTAATTCAAGGATAAAATATGTGATTTTGACATGAAGGGGGGTGTTTGGATGTCCTTAAAATGGACATCAAACGCCGTTTTGAAATTTAAAAAACGCTAAATGAATTTTTAGAGTGTTTGGTAGATTAATTCAAACCGCCGTTTTGAAACTTAAAATAAAAAAAAATTTAAACTAGACATACCGACTTATTTTGAAACGACGTTTTTAAACTCTATTTTTCAAAATTTATTTACACCCAAACATCCCTATCATAAAATAAATATTTAATCATTGAGTTATTGAGATAATGAAAAATTAATACATCTGAAATCGTTTTAAAGATTTAAAATTATTAAATTTAAATTTAGATATGAATCAAATTTAGAAACATATATAACAATGTTTCATCAAACCTTTTAAATTAAGTTTTACGATGATAATAGTGGAGGTGGTATTGTTTTGATTTTTCTTAAATTATGAAAGTGGTCCTTAAATCTAAATAAAAATCTAGGGTTTTAATTTGAAAATATATAAATTGCAGATTTAGAATTGAATTGAAGAATAAAAGTTAGTAGTATCATATGTTGGCATCATACAATAGTCAAGGATCTGAATAGTACTTCTCCAACTCTTTGCATCACATCCCATTCAAGTAGGTCCATTGTGTTACTGTTGCAACAACACTATTTTTTGTGTGTCCTACATGTTTTACTTCTGCTTTTTTACATTTGTCATTCAACAATTTTAATTCAACCTAATCTCCATCGGATTATATTATAAATTAATTAATGATAATTTAATATATTAATATATTAATTATAATAACATATTTCATAATTTAAATAATTAATTATTATTAATTAATTTATAATCTAATGTTATACATTAAGTTTAACTAAAGTTTTTTCTAAATTAATATAATAAATACCATAAATTTGTTCTGCACATTATACACCACATCATTTTTTAATTTGTCATCATTATTAACAATATTCTTTTTTTATTATTCCTATTTATTTATTTTCTTAATTTATTTTATTTTTTAAAAAAAAGATACCGATCTATGCCTCTTCAAAGAAATCTAATTTATGTGATTTGTATCATTGTGAACATGTGTCCAAATAGATTCAATGACTTTTGTTTTTATAGAATCAATCAAGTACGAATTAAGCTTATATATATATATATCAAAAAATAGAAATGATATTAAACAGTTGGCGAGCAGAAAAAAACTCAATTTTTGATTTTATTATTATTGAAATGTTTAATTTATACTATATACGTGTGAATACAGATGGCAAGTAGTGGGAGATGAAGATGGAATACAATATGGACCTTTTCCTGTACCCAAGAGGGGTTTGCCCATAAGGGTAATATCTAGTCCTAGAAGAAGCAAATTGGGAAAATCTTATTAGAAAACTAATAATTCACCCCATTATGAAGTAGCTTTGTTAGTTTTTCTCTATTTAGTTGGTGCAATTTGTTGGTGGAAATTGGTTAAAGTGTATAAGCTTTGGCTTAGGTTAGCAAAAAGTCAATGTCTAATGCATTTCTTGATGCAACATATAGTATGAAATTGAGAAAGGGAGAGAGAACTTGAAAAAGAAAAAGAGAGAAAAAAAAAAAAAAAAAGTGGGTTTGAATAGTTGCTTTTGAATTACACGTTGGTTTGTTTTGAAGATCAAATTTGTGAGGCTTTGAATGTGAATCATGTAGCTATCAATGTTCCTTACATATTTTTCTCTTTTCCTCTGGTTGGTTTACAAAGAACCCAGAGATAGCATTGGCCAAGATAAGCAACTGGGTGTCGAGCACGTGGCACAAGCGGGATGTGCACCCTAGAATTCCACGTCAGATATTAAAAATTTTCATTTTATCTACCTTAACAGAGTAAAGCAAGCCAAAGATATATTTTAAAGGTGTTTAAATGTCCATCCGTTTTAAAAATGTACACGTCGACGACTTGATATCAACGTTTAACAGTCTACTTCAATTTAGCATAATACAATGAATCAGCTATGGCTTCTAGAATGGAAATCACATAAAAAAAAAATTTCATTCACATGAACACAAGTTGTCCATTATCACTCATTTGATAGCATGGATTATGCAGAAAAAAATAACACTAGTCTAACTTTGTCACATCAAACTCATATGGCCCTCACCATGGAGAATTGACAAACGTGGAAGATATCACCAGTAATTCTAGTGGTGCTAACCAGAATAACCTTTTGACTTTTGAGAACCTTTGATATCTATCAACTACAAACAAAAAGAAACAATTAATATCAATTGTGTACAACTAGAGGGTGAACTTTCATATTGTATGAAAAAAATTAATATAATAGCAAGCGTAATTGGCACCCAACAACTACAATCATATGACAAGCTAATTTTAAGATACATATTCTATTTTAGGTTTGAATAACTTCTAAATTCAATCTGCATATTTAGAAATTACCTTTTGATGTCGACTCTAAAATCAAACCCTGCTCGATAAAAAGAATATACATTCCCTTACCAACGAAACTAATGGTTGATGTTTATAGAGTTATTTCTTCATCAAATAATTATATTACATCGAATAATAATAGTTTTAATGAACACTTAATATTTTTGGCTATAAGCTGTACCAACTGAATCAAACAAAGCCCTTCTCATATGAATGCTGCAACTACATGACTCCGAAAAAAGGGTTTAAACCAAATAGAGAAACATAATGAATAAAATCATCTAGGAACTTGTTATGACACACCAACATATCAGAGTCATGCAAAAAATAAATATAGTTGTTGCCTCATATGCGTCCATAATAAAATTTAAAAACTCAAAACCATCAAATGAAAATTTGAGTTTCACATAACTATTGGGTAGTCTTGTGGCATTAAATAACTCAAAATTATTAGGATATGGATTTCATTTGCAGAACAAGGGAAACAGAAATGAAAATATTGAAATCACCAAACAGATGTAAAAGAATCTGCAAATATCAAAGAAATTCTTTTCGTAGTAATTGAACAATTATATACAAGCTTGTCCTCGAAAATCATCTCAATATATATTTCAAAGATGTAAATATTATAGGATAAGAATTCCCAAATGTTTCGAGATTAAATATGTTTTGAAATGATGATAATAAATAACAAGTCCAAATCATAGTCACATAACTCAACTGTCATGACTGACAGAGAGATTGTATGAAACCCTTTGCCAATTTCCTGATATGGCAACACAAGTTCCTAAAAATGAACAGATCTTGAAATGAAATTGTTAGGTTACGTTTAGTAGGCCGTAATGGAATGAACTGTAATATAATCAAATGCATTTTTAGCATAAACATTGCACTAAAAATGCATTTGATTATATTATATTATGACCTACCAAACGTACCCTTAAAGTTATAATCATGTTCAAAACAATTAGCATTTGTCATGCTCAGCGTGCATCAACATTACTTCCAGAAATGAGATAAAAATGCCATAAAAATCAAATAAGAAGGAAGTTTAATATCCCCACATAGAAGGTTTAACAGATATAACGAGCCAAGAGGACCAATTTCCCTTGTCTGCAAGTGCATAAAAACATAAAGGTTGTAAAAGGGCATTGAGGAAAGTGATCTGGATTAGTTGCCTTTAGAAGAAAGAGCCCAACATTTTTTTCAAGTGAAACTTACAGAAAAGTCCTTGCATTTTACTGATGCAAGTTTATAATATGTGGTGCAAAACAAGGATAAGCTGATGTGTTTCACATATTGATGAGTTGGCCATCTTGTGCGAATGAGGTGGCTTCCACCTTTCTTGAAACTTTTCATCTAATGGGCAGTGAGTTTCATAATGTTGTTTTTCAGACCAATCAAAAACCAAGGATACTGGATGGGTGACCCTCACAGGCTCACACACGTAGGAAAAGGAAGCTAGTTAATGCGACCATACCATGCTTAAGTACATCACCTGAAACTTCCAAGGTGCATTGCATATAGCAGGACAAGACTTCTGCCACATTGCAGCAAAATGTTTCAACTTTTGAGCAATCATACTACCACATAAAGTTAAAGCCTTCTTGACAGCTGACATTTTTTATTGGATTAATGCTCATACTTCTATTAGAAAGGTAATAAGGTAACTCTTTAACATGAAATTAAAAAAGAAGAGTTTCTCCAAAGTGAAAACATGAAACAACCCACTCCATCTGATCCAAAAACAATGGTCAATTGCTAAATACGAAAGTCCTACTCACATACCACAGTGACACCTAAACTAAAAGCTTTATTTATCTCATAGCATTATAGGTTTGTATCATTCTTGATATCACATTTAAGTTTAGAGACATAATCAACCATGCATTATTTTTTTTTTTCCTGCAGAAAGGTGCCTACTAAGTGGGTAGATGGCCAAGTTTGTAGTCATAGTAAACTCCATTATAAGTCCTTGATCAGAAAATAGTTATTGAATTTATAAACTTCTATGGCATATACACTTGAAAGTAAAGAATTAAAGTTGTTCAAGATGTATATGCATGAAAATGTATATATTTATAAATTTACAGAAAATTAATGAAAACTACTTTTGCTCATATAATCAACATGCATAAAACTCCAATATCTTCAATTCATTCTAGCAGTCCAAAACAGGCAATAAAATGTGCGTGAGAAATAAAAGAAACATCACTTAGACATGTAAATTTTTATTTATTTTTTACATAAGTAGTTGACATCCTTTATATGCTAGACCACGTAATACATTAATGATTCTTTTATGGTCAAGAAGTCATTCTTAGATATATCAACCTATGCGGTCTTAAAATACACAAGACTCTTTTAGATAATCAACTCAACTCAATTTTAATCCTAAAATTAATTGAGGTCGGTTATATGAATTATTTATTTCCACTTTAAACAATTTTGAGCGACGTCTTATAATAAGCCTTTAAATCATACTGTATTTTTCTCCTCCAAATTAGTTTAGATTTACTCATTCTTTTCTTCATTTCCTTTATCACGATATATTTAATCTTCCTAACCAAGACCTCTCTAGGTCTCCACTTTACGTGCTCAAATCATATTAATCTCTATTATTTCATCTTATTCTCAATTGATGCGATTCTCAATTTATCTCTAATGTTTTCATTAAGTATCTTATCTATTCTAATTAGACCATACATCTATCTTAGTATCCCCATCCCAGCAATACACATCTTCAATACATGTTGTCCCTTCATTGTTCAACACTCACTACCATATAGCATAGTCAATCAAATAGCAATAGAATTTACATGACACTTTTAGATATTAAAAAAAAATAAAAAAAACTAACTTGTATTGTTTAATCTTGTGAATCCTACTTAGCTATGCACATCACACAACACGTCATTTCTTAATTTTTCACATTTTATTTAGAATACGCACTATGTTAGATAACATTTAATGCCTTTTAAAATTGTAGCATTGCGAACATGTCCATATAAAGTCAATAATTTTTATAGAATAATAGGCAAGAGGAAAACCAAGGTTTTAATATGTGTAGAATTGTTCATATATATAATATGAATATAATTGCCATGTTGAGCTCATTAACCCACTAAACAATAGCCCTATTACTAGGATATAGAAAGAGCCAATGGTCAAAAAGTTTAAAACTCAAGTCTTCAATAAGTTTTGTTCTCAATTTCTCATTCTCTTGTCATGGTAAATGACATATCTAACATTGATTTATTGACTGTATTTTTTCCTAATTTATTAACTCATTACATAACAATATTGTTTCTTTTAAATATGATAACAGTTTATAAGTTGTGAGAATTCTATAAATCCCATATGCATGGACATCAGTATTGATATTTCTTTTGAACTATCAAATTTCCTAGAATTTCAATATAAAATTTCAATGTCACATCTTTTTGACAAAATTTCCATCAAAATATCAAGATATCGAAAAATATTGATGATATTATTGACAAGTTTCCATATCTAACATTTCTTTAGTTAATATGACAAAATATCAAAAAATTTTGAGAAATTTCAAACCAAATCATAAAATTATCTTAAAAATGAAAAGAATCTAATAGGTTTGTATTCATTTTCAAAAGTATTCAGATCACTAGTTTCAACTCAAACCCTTTAAGTAATCAAAATAAAAGAAATATAGTAAAACAAAAAAACTCAAAAATTTAACCTGTAGCGAATTATAGGTTTGAAATAACAATATTTGGTTCGTATCAAAATCTTCATCTTTTGAAAGAAAAAAATAAATAAATAAAAATAAGCTTTCAATCTAACCTTCTTTTTTTCAATAAGCTTACAAGTATAACATAAAGAGTGAAACACTGAAATGACTATTTGAAATGTGAGATTGATAGAGAAATTGGTGAAAAGGAAAAACATGAATGATTTATAATAATTAGTTGAATTTAGCTTAGGTTATTAAATTTATCTTCCATGTGTTATAAATTATATTTTGAATTTTGATTACAAATTTTATTTTCTTTTTCATACATAATTATCTTAGTAATGAATTTTTTTTAAAATATTTTTTATTTATTATGTTTCTCTTGACTTCTCACAATATTTCTTAAAATTTTACACAAAATTTCCTAGTTTTAATATTAATTTCCACACTTTTTTTAAAACACTATTAATATTTATATTGATATTGATTCCAAATGATATTTCCATTTTTTGAGACTTCAATATCATGCTCAAATATGGAAATTGAATTCTGCCCATATGTAATGATATGATTAGATGAGAATCAAGGTGACTATTAGCAATGAGCTTCGTGAATTAGAAAATTTAGCATGAAGCAGATAAAAAGATTACAATTGCATTCTTATTCTACATAGCCATGCTCTTGCAGGTCAGTTGCTACCAATGAGTCTAATGAATCCCTTGGAATCACACCAAACCCAGATATTATATGAAACATAGGAATTGATATCAAACATAAGGATGAATCAAATATGTGGCCGTCAATGCCTAGGGAAAATGAAATGAAACTAAGTTATTCTAAAAATAAATCAGATGGTATGTCTTAGATGACAAAAGCCTTGTTCATTAAAAAAAAAAAACAAACAGTCCAACCGATTTTAAGCCCTACAACCTGCAATGTGTTCAGCTACAACAAATAAGCCTAGGAATACTTTTGACATGCCTACATATTGCAAGAAAAAACATATCCAGAGAAGTTTGATTGAAAGAGCTAACAGAACAGTTTCACAAGGAAGTCCAAATATCAATTGATGCAGGAGGCTCAATGATTTACCAATCAATAAAAGCAACATATATTGTGCATATTGGCAGAAGACCAAAAAGGGTTTACTACTAGCACAATTAGGAGACCTCAAGGACTGTGCACTACAATTAGGAGACCTCAAGGCTCAATGGAATTGAATATAATTAAACCAAATTCCATCAAAATAAATGGAATTTCCAAAATCTCACCAAAACTAACAAAATGATTATTATGGTAAAAAATACCCTTTCTTTTTTTCTTTTTCTGATGCTCTTTCTTCCTCTCTTTCTTTCATCTCTCTCTCTCCTCTCTTCTTTTTTCTTTCTCTCTCATCTCTTCACTACACTTTCTTTCTCTCTCTGCTCTTACTACTCTCCCTCTCTCTCACTCCCTAACATTTTTCTTCTTCTTCTTCTTCTGTTTGCCAACTAATTTTTTATTATATTTTACACATTGATGCTGACCTACAAGCCATGTATTTTTTTGGACCGGTTTAACCATGTAAAGGGGTCAAAATCAAAGAAATAGACCACTGGTAGTATTAGATTTTGGGATTGACTTGGGGCCTAGTCCAATGGGAAACATTGCAATGATTCAAACTCACAGCTGTCATTTTTGGCCAAAATACTCTATTTAACCCTCCGTTTTAGCAATTTTATATGTTCTTTCCATTTTTTGTAACTTCTGTTTCTTTAATTACCTTCGATAGGATGCTCGGTTTAAAGGAATGTTTAAGGCATGATTCTTGTTATGATTAGTCATCCTAAATTATGTAATTTGGTGACTTCTTTCCTTTTTAGAAAAAGTTACCATTTTTTGCTCCTACGATTTTCGGAGGCAATTTCTTATTCATTTTTTATAAGCTTTAGGTTTTGAGGAGGCTTATGATTTAATAAAATTTATCCTCTTTGAATGATAGTTTATTCCAAACTTGGGTATTCTTTTGAATCGGTGAATTTTAATGTCTAATTGTTTGGTATTCATTTGCGAATCAACAGACTTTTATAAGGCTACCGCTACTTTATATATTAACTATTAATTATAAATTATTTTTAGTTATTTTATTTTTTCTAATTATATTTATTATATTGAGGTTATTTTAGGAAATAAGAATAACAACAACTCACTTATAGATTTATTCCAAACATAAAATATGGAATTCAATCGAATTTCATATTTGAAGTTATTTCTTTTCAAATATCAGAATTTATTTATAAATGAATTTCCCATAAATGAATTCCGCATTTGTGATTCATTTGTTCCAAACGAACCGTTAAGTTATAATCCTAATTAGTCTAGCAGTCAAATAAATGAGACTTTGTTTAGGAAGTCCAAACCTCATATGGATTTGGAATCCAAGTAACGGTTTAAGGTTATTTTTGAGTCTATAAAATCAAAATGCTCGTGATTGTAAAGCATTGTTACACGGTAGTTTCAGCCAAGATTTTAGCAATTTCTTCTTTTGTTTTTTAATTCTGTGATGCAAGTCTGAGGCTCGAATCCTAGATTCTGCTAGAGTAAGGCAAATAGTTTATTTTTTTTTTCCCCTGAAGGTAACCAGTTCTGTAAAGTTACTTTCATAATTCATACCTAATTCCTGAGTCCCCCAGAGTTGTTCTACATCATTCCATCTCTAAAAAGAAGATATTAAGCCCTATGTTGTAAGGTGGACAGGTGCAAAAGGATGTTGATTGATCAGAAGCCATATGTCAGTTCCAAATAAATATTATGGTATTTCAAATCCTGTAACAAGGCAAGCAGGAATGATGGAAACATAAAAAATGATAATAACACTAGATAGTTTTGCGAGAGACTACAAGAAAAAATAAATGTCCAGACAACTTTCTCAGAGATTCATACCCAGGTTCTCCTCCATAGGGGTTACGTCTTCTTCCCACATGCTTTGTTTCTACTCGTATCTTTTCTTGTCTATCTGAACATCATTACACTGACGTTTGTTTCTTGAACATCAAAAGTTGTTTTTATCATAACCACAGTTGACCTTTCCATGAGCCAAAACTATTTACATAACAAATCTTCCTCATTCAATTTGTTTCTACTGGTGTTACCAAAAGCCACCACACCCCTAAGGAATCTGCATTCTCTAGATCCATATTATGGATCATTAGAAATAATAAAATTAGATCAAAATGCAAACCACCACTGGCAGAGCATCAAACAATCCAGATAATGTTCTTATAGCTGTTATTATGCTATGAATTTTGAGATTTGGACTACTTTTTTTAGCATTGAAGTAGCTATGTAGGAATTTTTTAAAACTGAAACAAATGTATCGCAGTTACAGGATGCTTGAATATCTTTTTGGTTATTCTTATTTCAATCCAATATATGACACTTTATTAAATATGCAGTCCGCATAACTGTATTTTGCACCCATTAAACAATTTGAAAGAAGCCTACCATCACCACACCAGATTTCCAGACAAGGACACTTTACATTCTTGTTCTCATTCCATGTGTCAAAGTATCCACTCAATAGTTAACATAGTTTTCAACATGCTAACCAAAGGACTATGCCGAGAGAAGATAGCCTCTTGCTGAAATATGTCTCTTGCACATCCCTTTGGCATTTTCAACTAAATATGCACACAACTTATAAGAACTTTATAATTCCCATATGTAATAATGTGATTGGATGAGAATCAAGGTCATTGTTAGCAGTGAACTTTGTGAACAACAAAATTCAGTATGAAGCAAACAAAAGATTACACTTGCATAGTAGCATCTTTACTCCAAAAAGCCATGATCTTGCAGGCTAATTACTACAAATGAGTATATATCCCACGGAATTCCACCAAACCAGGATTGACATCAAACATAGGGATGAATCAACTATGTGAATGCCAATGCCTAAGAAAAATGAAACCAAAAAAAAGCATAAGATAAATGATGATGCATAAATTGTACGCTATTTAATTGAATGTTTACTTTTCTAGTTTCAAATTCAACCACTTGTAAAACAGATCATGTTGCATAAACAATGGCATACCTGGAGGTTTCCTTAATAAACAAATGGAATGAACTTGTATTGGACTTTGCTCATGTACTCTAAATATCTTTCCCCAAAATTCTCTACCATCAGAGACTCCTCCATTTTTGCCTTCTGGCCATAATACATCAAACATACTGCTACCACAAACAACAAGCTCAAAGGTGCACGGAGGGCAACAAAATAAGTTGCAAACAGAAGCATTGTGGATGAATATATTGGATGCCGGACCCACCTAAATGGCCCAAATTGCACAACAGCAGTAGGAACCACCACCTTCTCTGAATATTTGGCAAGATACAGAGTCGAGTTGTATTGCATCAGCAAAGTTACCACTATCAAAATCCAAATCCCTGCATTGCTCCATCCACCAGGAATAAGGTGCAGCTCTGGCCCTTCAAAAGCTGCAAGCCAGTGACCAACCATGACCCCAACACAGAACAAAAGACGAGACCATTTGGGTGGGTTCACATCCCATTTGGAGTCATGTGGACGCGCATAATAATCTCCATACAAACGTTTCCTCACACTAACATTGAAGAAAAAGAAATAATGGTAGACAAAGAAAAACACAAAAGGCCATCCTTCGAGGTAGCCGTTGAAATAGGCAGGAGGGACAAGAGTTAGCCAAGTAAACACTGAGGTTACAAGAGCAAGTTGCTCAAAAGTGCTAGCTTCACCCAATGAATGCTTATGAAAGCAATAAAACCCATAAACCGCCAGTGATATAGCTACAAACCACGGCCAAAACAACCAAGTCCAGCTAAAATACACCCAGAAAAAGGGGTTCAAGAACAAATTCACAGTCCACTTCGTAGCTGCAATTGCAATTGAGAAGACAGCAGACCACTTTATAATATCAATGGGAGTTAATTGCAAAAGGGTTGCTTTAACTTTGTCGATAGAAAGGTTTTTCAGGGGCTCCAGCCATGAATTTTTTAGGGGAGAGTCTGTGCTTGCAGAGCTGGAATACGAACATTTGACAGAAGATAACAAATGGGTTCTTGTTAATCTTAGTGGTGATGGTGATTGGCTAAGTGAAAATGAAGATCTGAATGGGATTTTGATGGGATTAAGGATCTGATGGGAGTGAAAGTTGGCATTGGGTCGATGTGATTGAAGGTGTTTGTTGAAATGTCCAAGAGATAACTTCTTCTTGCTGTCATGGGTGCTTCCATTGTTTGCGAGAGCGAAACTACATGGGAATGTTTTCGAGTGAAGTAGCAAAGATGTAGTTTCCATTGTTGAGCGATGCAAAGAGAGCAGTGACTTTCTGTGGAAAATTAAGGAGGGTTTCTATATCAGTTTCAGTGTGGACTCACTCGGACAGGAAGTAAAATTGTAGAAATCATTATTCGAAGATTTTTATTCTGAATTTCAAAGCGTGAGTTTTTTATCCGCAAATGGTTTAGGTGAGGTAGCCCATTCTTGTATTTGGGCCTACAAGCCTACATGCTATGGGTTGTATTCAACTCATTAAAATAGTAGTGAACGGCCCTTTCTTTCTTTCTTTTTTCCAGAGGAGGGCCTTGTTGTTTCTAGACCTGTTGGGTTAAACCGCGAACTTTAGTTAATAAAGCAAATTGTGGATCAAGAGCAGACTTTTGAAAAATTTGACATTTTTCAAATTAAGGTTCGGATCATGAACATGTCTAGTTGTTGCTGACTAGTTTGTGAATATGAACATGGAAATTTTTTTTTTATCTACAGTTGATGTTAATAATCTTTCATTATATTTATTTATATTGGACATGATGATCTTGGAATTATAAACTGGCTAATTTATTTTTGATACGATAATAATTAGGATACAAGTAAATTAATCAGTGTAACTTTCCATGAACACAAATGTTGATATGTTTTTGGCTCTTTTAAGCCTGTGGAGAAAATTTTGGACATGTAACAAGTATGAGATATCTGAAAAGATTATACAAAGTCTAAAAAGATTTGAATATAATTTTTGGGTCTATTAGCTTCATTCAAAACTTTTTTTAGATTTTTATAGTAAGATGATTTGCAAGTAAGAGTAAATTTTATTGTTGTGAAAATTATATTGATTACAAAAGGATTGAAATGATTATTATTTGCAAGTACAGAAAATTTAAGTATTAAGTCTTTGAAATTATAATAGTCTAACTGTAGTATAATTGATCGCTTGTTGAAAAAAGATTGAATGCTTGTTGTTGGGAGGAACTTATTGCTTGTTAATTATGTTGATTATTTTGAGATGAATATTGATTGCTTTAAAGAGGAATTGATCGCTTTTGAAAAAATGGTCGTATTTAGTTTGAAAATTTACTCTCCGGGAGGCTTTAGCCACTTACTCCATGTACTTTATTTCCTTTCATTTTTCCACATTTCTCTTTATCCGCATGACGTCCTTTAATTACTAGAGAATATAATGGAGACTTTCGAATGTTTTCTTTCCACATGTGAAATGAGACTGAGAAGCGGTTTAATTAGCTCTTAATAATTTTTTAATGAAATAGTCTCTTAATCAATAAGAGATTGTGATTGTTTGATAAAAATATTATAATCTCTTAACAGTTCTTAACGAATAAGATTTATACTAGAGTCTGAATGATTAAGAGGCATCCAGCTCTAAATTATTCAGATATTTAAACTATTTAAACTACTTGACTATTAAGAGGCATTTATCTCTCAATAATCAAACACTACCTAACGGGCTTTTTATAAACATACGGGCTTAATTAAAGTACGCTCACATTATTAATTAAATTAGTTTAATTAAATTATCATATATTCAATGGCCAAACTCACATCAATTGAATTTAAATATAAATGAGTCTCTAAATTAATTACAAGCCGGATTCAATCTATTTTTGGTGCAAAAAACAAAATAATCAGTTTAATTAATCAAATTATCGTGTTTCAGATATTAGCATGCGTTATACAATATATTTAATGTAAAATTCTTTTCAATAAAATAAAATTTATACATTATATTATATTAAAATTTTATCTCATTTAATATATTTAAATTAATTAAGCATATCCTTTTCAAAAAAAAATTAATTAAACATATCATGTCATGTAACATGTTCAATAAATATACACGAGCTAAGGTATGAAATTGATTCTCAACATGTATAATAAATTATCTCCATGCATTTTTTTTTTCAACAAAAGACCAACTAACTCTATGGCCCTAGTATTAGAACAGGACAATCCGCTGACTACTTTCTCCACTTGTTCCAAAAATTCACTAGGATCTTTAGTAGACTTCCCTCTAAATTCTGGTAACCTCAACTTTAGAAAATTAAACATAGTCACTCCTCCCTCATGAAATGGCCTGTCACCTCTTCAATCTAGCTACTGGTTCCATTGGTGCAACTACAGGTTGAACAGGTGGAGGTACTATTATAAGTGGAGAAATTTGTACTAGTGGGGGTTCATGTCTTACTTTTTTTAACTCTTCATCTTCCCTCCTTAAGGCTTGAATTTCCCTCAATAATGCTTCTACATTTCCTTCCCCTACTTAGTTCTGCTATCCCTGGTTCCTATACTCGTCTTTGGATTTGAGGTAGTTCCCCTACTTCTTCTCTTACCAAAGATTCATTAAAAGCTATTTCAAGTTCCTCCCTAGACATCTTTACTTTACCTCTACCTCCACCCCAACCTCTGCCTCGAGGTCTATCTCTGGGCATCATCTTTGATCACTATAAGAAAAACACGAAAATTATCACGTAACGGATAACACAGAATAAACACATATATAACGAATACTGCAAATGACGAAATGGAAATCCTATGCTCTATGGTTTTACCTATATCCTAATAGTACGTGCTTATCTATTATACTTGTAAACCTAAACTCTGATACCACCTTTATCACGTCCTAAAAATGGAACATGACGGTCCTAGCGTATGAGATTTGCCTACATAATCAATACTCATTAAACCTCTGTTATAAACTCATTAATCACCTGTTATCATATTCAATCCATGTCTCAATTCTAATACATCATTCACACATATATATATATATATATATATATATATATA
>CANXYC010516339.1:0-12868 GCA_948193065.1 Aleurites moluccanus
TCAGCATTTTCATAATTAATTGGGTTATATTTGATTGTTGCATGTCATTTAGGTTGTCATTTGGGTTCTACGCGGTACTGGTCGCTTATGCATCACCCGTACCCTAGGACAGTCATGGCTCCCAAGTTGGGCTGTGACAAATGTGACCAAGTATTCTTATATTTGTTCATCCATATTTATATATTTGTATGATGTGAATGACTTGATCAACCTTCTTGGATCAAGTTCATATGTTTCTTACTTGTTAAACCTGATTCGAATAATGATTTATATTGATGGTCTTGCGACCAATATGCTTTTTATGAGATTGAAACCACATGATCCCATGGATAGAACGCTCTTCCCAATGAGAGTAAATTCATTGGTCTATAGTGCACTTTGGGAGCCCAGCTGATAGGGTCTTTATCAGTGTTCCACCTAGAGGAGACCATGAGCTCTAGGAGTATGCCTAGCCAAGCATGCGTTCACGTTAAGGCAGTAAGGCTACTGATACGTATGATATGACATGAGATCAGTTCTATCAGATGAGATTTGATAATGCCATTCTTTGTCGGCATTTTCTATTCCAAATGAGAACCATGATTTGATTTGAGATATGATTTAATAGTGCTAATTATTGCAAGCACTCATGTTCCTTCAAGTAAAAGATTGTGATTCTTTCATACTCATATATATAAATATATACCCATGATTATGATTTGATATTCAGATTCTTAATTTATGATGTTCATATCTTATTGAGTTGAAGGCTTACTCCTCTTCTGTGGATTTTCAGGTGATAGCATAGCTCGTGAGGGAGCTAATAGAGAAGATCAAGCTTCTTGATGCTTTCTTCCCAAGAAGCCTACATTGTAATTATTTTGAAATATGATTATATATATTCATTAAATGGTATTATGACACAATATGTATTGGGAGTGTACTTTAGAGCTCCGTAGTTAGTCATTTGAGGATGATAATATTTTGATGTATGAAATGTTACCTTTTGAGTGCTCTTGTTCCTTAGTGATGTGAGATGCATCTTTTGATCAGTAAGGAACAAGAGAAAGCTATGAAATGAAAATCGAAAAGATATAATTAATGTTTAATTAAATTTATAGAAATGATCATTGTATGATTTTATATAATGTTTATAATTGATATAATTGTGTATGAGATTATGATATGTGAGTTCTACGGGTTTATGGTAGCCTTAAACCTATCTTTGCCCTAGGACCGTCGCACCACTAGAGTTGGGCTGTGACAGAATTAACCTTCTTACTTTAAGATTGGTATTATATCTTAATCCATCATATCAAAAACACATCTTTGTGATGTAATGATATCATCAAGAGTTTTGTTTTTAACCAAAAACTTTTCTAAAGTTTCTTAGAGTCATTTAACTCTATCTTAATCTTGTCATGATCACAAGATAATTTATCAAAGAAATCCTTTGAAATTTTTAATTGAGCAATGAATTTTTCACTTTCTTTTAAAAATTCATCTAATTTTAATTTAGAAAAATTCTCATGCTCAATTTTCATATTATTCAAATTCTTCTTTAACTTGAGATTATCCTTTGTAACTTTCAAAATGTTTTTCATCAAATCATTAAGTGTATTTTGTAATTCAACAAAAGTATAAGATTCAAAATTTATCTTATTTTCCTCATAATCCTCTTTTCCTCTCTTTATTATTTTTCCTCTTCCTATGCTTGAGGTTAGTGCAATCTTTTTTAATGTAGATAAATTTTCAAAGCTTAATGTGTAGATGTTGATCTTGGTAACATTTATTTAATTTTTGCCTTTACATGTTCACAAGCAGAAAACTCAATTGAATTCAACTTCATCTAAGGCAAAAAGAGCAAGTCTATCACTTTATATTGATAGCCGTCTTCAACTGTCTATGTTGATGGATACTTTGTCTTGTTTGAATTTTATATTGTCTGCATTTTATTCCTTTGGGATGAATGGCCCATTCTTTATCATATTCCATAGGTCATACTATTTTTTTACCTATAAAAAAAAACTATCATTCTTACTTTCCATTGATTGCAGTTGGTCCCATAAAACAATGATAGTTTGGTGCTACATTGGCCTTCCTTGAAAAGAATCTTTGTTGATCCTTCCATTTAAAAGATTTTTAGCTCTAACAATCGTGTGATTTTAAGTAAATTAAAATACAAAATCTGAAAACAATTGTTCTCCTTGGGGGTAGGAGTTTTGAAGAATCTAATACAATTTGAACTTATGTGGAATAATTTATATTAAAGTAAATGTAAAATACGCAATTAAGAAGTTAGAGTTCATAGTATGCTCAACCAATTTTATAGTAGTTTGGAGTATAATATATTTTCTACGTTCACTTCTCTCAAAATCTTCGATGTTGAGGTTCTACTATCTAGAAATTTGCGTCTAAAGCTATACACCTTTAGTTTATTGGAGATTTCACCATTCACAATAGATTTTTATAGGATTACACCCAAATACTCAATAGACAATTTATTGAAATTTAAAAAGTCTCTCAAAACTTAATACAAGTTATTTGAAAGAGTGAAATTGAATTGCAATAGCTTAGAATAATTGAACACAAAAAATTTTAGTTATGAACCAAGTGTTTAAGAAAATAAAATATGAGCAATGGAAGATTTGTTTTTCATTTATAGGCACTTGATAAAAATTATATTCACTTTAAAACTTCATTCTAATATAGGTTTCATCTTTTTAACTTAAACTTATAGCTGACTTTCGACATCATTGAAATAGATAAGAAAATAATGATTTTGATTTATAGTTCTTATAATTTATAAAAGAAAAAAAAAACAGTCAGCTATCTTTTTTTTTATTATTATTATTGAGCCAGCTTATTCATTTATGTTGGGTATTTTTTTTTTTTTTGTATTATCCTAATTGTTAATAGGTGTTTTTATTAATATAGTTATTCTTTTTAATGAGTTAAAATTAAGATTAAAACTAAGAATAAGAGATACATGAATTTATAATCCTATTTAAAATTTTAATTTTTTAAAACAAGTTTTGTCAACTTAAAATTTTCTTTTTAAACAAAAATTACATTATAAATCGTATTTATTTTAAATTTGTTAATTTTAAAATATAATAATTCAAAAGTATTATCTTAATTATTGCTGAAAACAATGTCTGGCTATTATTTTTAAAAACTAAATGAAAATTAAATTTAAATTTTCATGGAAATCTAATTAATATATGTAGAAAATTCAATTAAAATGGTAGCCAAAAGTAGAGATCAATATGAGTAAAATCATACCTATCACGAGTCTTGAGCATATGGTATAATCATTCTTGCCCTGAAAATTTGAAACCATTTAATTAAAATCACCAAGAAAAAAATGTGTGAAAGAATTACATTGAATTAAATAATTTATATTATTTAACATGAGCAATTATATTATAGAGATGTACTTGTACTTGAACTTGAACGCGGCAAAATACTATAGTATTCTATTAATAAATGTTTGACTCAGAAATAGAAAATAATTAAATAAATAGTTTATGATTTAAATTTTGTTAAGATTAAAATTTCTTCTTTAATATTAAAGAAAAATAAAATAGTTATATGGAAATTTTTTCTGATAAATTTATAGTAATATATCATAATAAATATTAAATTTAATAATATTAATTTAAATATTAATATTCATTGATTCGAATGATGATAAATTTGATTGTTTTAAGTAAAGTAATGTGTTTAAATTTTTGAAAGAATAGGTATTTAAATTTGATTATTAAATATTAAAATATTTTAAAAAATATAATAATTTAAATTTAAAAATTATAGTAATATAGTATTAATTTAAATTTTTAAAAAATATAATAGATTCCAGAAATCGCAACTTTATTTCAAATAAGTACACAAGTTCACAAATAATTTCAGATAAATCAAAACTTTATGTGATAGACATATATTCAAATAAATTAGACAGAACCATATTTTTAAGAAAATAAAAATAAAATCCAAGAAATCCTAATAAAACCATTAAAAATTAATTAAAAACTAATTCTCTAATCAAACCCATTAATTACTAAATTATTCAATAATAAACTCCCCAAGGAACTGCCCCCATAACAACACTAACAGCAATAGAAACAGCAAAAATGGTCATCTCTGAAGGAGTTATTGCCCATGAAGCAGAAAGAGTTGGAGCTGAAGCATTGACGTTCGCTGTGTCACCGGAGCCCGGTGACGATGCTGGTCCTGACCCTGACTCAGTTGTGTTTGAATTTGCTGGAGACGGAGAGGTAGCAGGTGCAGGGGTTGTGGTTGCTGGAGATGGAGATGGAGATGTTATTATTGCTGGTGAAGGAGCATTTGTTGGTGATAAAGATGGAGACTTGGCTGGAGCTGGAGATAAATATGGAGTCTTGGCCTCTGGTGATGGAGATAATGTAGGAGAAACAGGGGAGGTTACTGGAGTTGAAGATTTTGGAGCTATGGCAGGTGGGTGAGACACTGGTGGCGAAACAGGAGATACTGTGGGTGAAACAGGGGATCGTGCTTTTGGAGATATGGAAGGTGGGTGAGACACTACTGGTGGTTGTGAAACAGGGGATGACGATTTTGGTGATATAGCAGGTGGCTGAGAGACTGGTAGTGGTGAAGAAACAGGGGACGGTGCTTTTGGGGCTATAGAAGGTGGTTGAAACGGTGGCGATGGTGGAGTTATAGGGCCTGGTTTTGGTCTAATAGCCAATACAACAACAATCAATCTCTGTCCCTTTTGACAATTTTCTTTATTTCCACTTATGAAAAAGAAAGGACCAGATTGATCAAATTGAAAAACCGAGATGGCAGATCTTAAAACCTTGATCGGGTTCTGCGTATTACAATTATAGTAATCATCTTTCTTCACAACCAATACTGAGTCTGAGCCTTGTTTACTCTTAAAAGCTACGAAAAATTAAAAATAAAGATCAATAAAAAGATCAAATTATTTGATTCAAACACTAAATATCAATCATTACCCAGAAATCAAAATAAGTCAAAATCAACAAAAGCAGAACTTACTGAGTGTGTCGTTGACTTGAAACCTGTTTCTACCAGACCATTGATTATAGTTCTCTGAAGGATTCGAAACCCAACCATCTTTGCCACCAACATAGAAATTGTAGGCTACAGAGGAAGAGATTAAAAAGGAAGCAAAGAAAGCTAAGAGAAGAAACAGAGTTACTTTTGAAGCCATTAGATCAAAACAGAGTATGAATATAATATGCCTGAAAACCTTCCCCTACCCTCTATATATAGTAAAAATCTGAGAAAAAGTAGTGATCTGGAAGATGATATGTTACCAGAAAGCTAATTTGGAGGTAAAATTGGTGGGATTTTTTGAGATTTTGATTGAGTGAGAGAGAGAGAGAGAGAGAGAGTGGAAAGGAAAGCAAAGGGTTGAATTATGATGGAGTTTCCATGGAAATTGAAGGTAGCAAAAGGAAACAAATATGGAAAAGCGGGTGTTATTTTGTTAAAAGAGTTCATCAACTTTTGAGAGTTTCACAACTCTCAATTAGTTATAATAATTGGACCCATTCAGAGTTTTGAAAAAGAATTTCTGTATTATGAAACCAAATATCATTTTAATCCGATTTTAATGGAATAAATTATAAATAGAGCGGGTATTGACATACTCGTCCCGAACTCATTTCATATAATCTTTTGTCTTTTATATTATACATATATATTATTTTAATACACATAAATATATATTAAATTTTTAAAATTTATTTTTACAAACATTTATTTATATTATAATTATATATTTTTTTAAATAAGATATAAAATAAGGCTTTTTTTTAGCATTATAATGAGGGATTTTATATACATATTTATGTAAATATATATATATATATATATATATTTAAAAATAAATTGATATCTTCTATCCATCTAATTTTTAATTTCGCTTTAATTTCATTCCAACACAACACAGATAGAATATGAATATATAAAAATTTGTCTTATATCCGACTTATTTTTATTCTTAATTAATACATCAATATTTTTTTAATAGTATTTTCATAATTAAAGTTTAAATGATTGATGATGAAAAATATTAGAAATTTTTAAATCTTAAGATATTATTATTTTATTATTATTTTTTTATGGATCAAAAATAAAAATGACTCATACACTATCATATTGAACTACTGGCATAATAATAGAAAGCCAAAAATGTCAAATACATCTTAGGATTTATGAAGTATAACAAACTTTAACTTTCAATCTAAAGCCTATTTGCCTTTCAAAAATACATAAATAAAGCCTATTTAAAATTGAAATTAGTGCTCGATAAGAAAAAAGTTTAAATTAATGCTCAACCATACTTAATCAAATTTCAACCCATTTTTTTTTACAATAATAATAAAAAAAATCAACCCATATGGTTGGTCAAATTGTCAAATTCATCATCCAAAGGCCAACATTGGTCACAATAGATATTGGTAGTAATTTATAACAAAAATAAAAAAAAAAAAAGAGAGAAAAGTTTGTCAATAATTATGCTAAAAGAAAAGGTTTCTAACTATAATTTTTTGTCATTTCAGTCACATAATTTTTTCTATGCATTTAACATTCTAAAAGGAAAATAAAAATTATAATATAAATACCTTATTTTTTACACCATAATATGTATAGAAATTATATCAAAAGATGATGAAAATTTTATCTATCATTTTCATAACACCAAAATTGATAATGTAGCCTAAATTTTAAACACCAAATTATTTGAATATTGTGATATTTGCAGAACCTTAAAAATTATGTTTTTTTTTTCTGCTTTCTTTGGTAATGTTCTTGGTGAATTTGAATATTTATAAAAATTAGATTTTCCTTTTAGAAGAATTTAAAATAACTTCTTTCCAACTTAGTTTATATATTAAGAAATTAACTCAAAAATATTAGCTTCAAAATTAAATTTTAGTCAATATAATTGAGAATAAACCCATTTTATCAATTAAAGTTATGTTTGGTATAACATAATAAAATGAAAAATATAATGTAATGAGAATGTAATGTAAAGATGTAATAAAGCTGAGTTTTAATTAAGACTCGGCATTAAACTTGAAAAACAAGCCCTAACTCAATTTGTTTAACTATTAGAGGAGAAAATACAAGGAGTAATTCATACTTTTTGAATGTAATAATCTTTACATTTCTCAACGCATGAAAGATTAACAGTTGTAATAATTCAATATGCATTGGGTGTTTGGATCCTTAATTTAAGGGTTTAAGATCACATTTTTATATTTTTTTTAATGTGATTTAATTGAGTTTTTTAAAGTACTAAAGTGATACTTTCAGATAATTGAATTTTTTCTATATTGAAATTGCAGATTCAAATACCCATATGTATTTTTCATTTCATTATGCTATTGTTTACAGCCTACCAAACATGACATAAGAAAATGAAAAATGCTAGTTATAAATATTTTTTGCCAACTTAATTTACATACAAGGTGTAATATTGTTTATTATTACTGATAATACTTATGTTTTTATATATAAATGTTACTTTTTTAAAATATTTTTCTTGAGATGATAATTTAAGCATTATATATATATAATCTAAAGGGAAAGAAAAATGAACTAATGATTGTAAAAAAAAAAGGGTTGTCCTTTTTAAAAGAAATAAAATGAATTGGGGTTTATTATTGGGATAGATTCTATTATTAAAGTTCAATTTTAAAATAATCTTACCTTTATGAAAAGTATTAAATGACACTAAGTTGAGCCTTTAATTAAGTTTAACTACAATTAGTATTTGGTTTGCATGGTTTGTTGGATTTTGTATTACTTATTATGATTCTGTATTATTATTTGTTAATTTGAGATTAATTTGTTAATGATTAAATTGATAACTATGTGCTTATATTATGGGAAATAGGACCCAATAAAGTTATGCCTTAATCTAATTTGTACATCTGACCATAAATTTAAAATAAATTTGATTCATTATGTTTAATGAAAATCTTTCTCCTAAAAAAAAATTGTTTAATGAAAATCTAATGAAGTATTTTGATGTTTAGGAAGTTAAAAATATTTATTAATTATTTTTTAAGATTAAGGGAGTGTTTGAATTGTGAAATGAGAGTTTTACAAATTTAAAATTTTGTTATGAATCAGGTTTAAAATAAATTAGGAAAATGTTTTGAGTATTTGGATTAATCAGATTTTTAATATTGGGATAAATAATTATTTTTTTTTATAATATTTGGATAAAATAGATGATTAAAATATAAAAAGATTAAAAATACATCAAATTAATAAAACAAAAACTATTCTCCTTCCCTCAAAATGTTACTATTAATCACTCTAAAATCTCTAAATTTGTGCAAGAAAAAATTAGTTTAAATTTGAAGTTTATTTTAATGGCCTAAAGAAATTAAGCTTAAAGAAACATTGACGAAAAAATACAGTTGTATTCAGCGGATTAAAAAATAAAAATAAATCAGACTTGAATTTGAGAATTCATCAAATCAGAAACCAAAATTTCATAAACCATAAATAAACAAATGTAAAGAAAGAAGAAAATAAATATCTAGAAAAAGAAAGAAGAAAATGAATACCCAAAAAATGAAAAAGAAAAGGAATACCTAGAAAAAAGAAAAATAAAAGAAATATCTAGAAAATGAAAAAAAAAAATTATAAGGTAAAAATTTCCAAACAATCTAACACAGCGCTAGATTTTTAAGAGAAGAAAAAGCAAATAAAGAAAAAGAAGCAGCAGGGTATTTTTGTTTAAAATAACTTCAAATATCACAATTTAAAAATATATTTTCAAAAGCTACTAAAAAGAGCGGTGAGATTTTCGCGATTTAACCTCCAAAAATTGCTAATCATATTTTTTAAATAAATACCGTCATATTTCTTATTTTCAAGATATACATTTTTTTAATGAAGAAACATGCAGTTGACAGTTTCAATCGTGCAAATAAATAACGCTTAAATGTGATCAGAGGCTACTAGAATATAAAAAAGGAGTAAAAACTATGTTTTTGAGAGAAATCACATGCTTTATGCATGACAATGAATAGTAACTCAAAAATAGTAGATATTTTTAGCTTTGGTTTGAATTTATTTTTTTTAATTCAAATTACAGCAACAAAATCTATTTTTAATTTTGATAACTAAATATTAAATTTCAATTTTCTATTTTCTTGAAATAATTTTCTAAATAACAGACTTTGTTTTTCACAATTAAAAAAGCCTTAATCTTTAATTTCTTCTTTTTATTCTCTTCTTAAATCTACAATAACTCTATATTAAGCTTCATTTTAGAAGAATAAGTAACTCTTATTGGGTATATTAAATAATCCTAATATATGTTCTAATAAAAGTCTTAATAGATAATGGACCTTTGTAGTAGGCCTAATGGGCAAGAGCCCATTAACTGGTTTAACCCTAGTGTAAACCTATATATATGCTAGCTGGGGGCAGCATGTTAGGTATTTCAAATTAGATACCTAGAGTGTAATGCTTCAAGCAATCGCATATTGCTTGACCTAAAACCCTAACAATCTTGAAGTATTAGGTTTTCTAATTTTTGGATTCAAGTTTTCTTGTTCTAATTTAAATTCAAGTTTTCTTATTCTAATTTGAATTCAAGTTTGTTGTTCTTGATTCAAGTTTTAGTTTGATTAATTAAATAATCAAATTTATTGTTCTTGATCCAAGTTATTGATTAAATAAAAAAAAAAAAAAGTGAGTTTGGAAGTTGAAAAAAAAAAAAATTAAAAATCGTTGCATCACAAAGACAAAATCTGGCAGCAGAAGCCCAGCAACGAGATCGGTGGCGCATAGGAGATTTGAAACTAATTCAGTTTGAATCGCTGGTTCGGTTCGAGTCGTTGGTTCGGTTCAAATCATCGATCTGATTCAATTGGTTTGATTCAATGATCGGTTTGATTCATTGATTTGATTTTATCAGTTTGATTCAATTGGTTTGATTCATTGGTTTGATTTCATCAGTTCGATTCAATTGGTTCAATTCAATGATTGATTCGATTCAAATAATTGATCTGATTCAATCACTGGTTTGATTCAATTGCTGGTTCGATTCAGGTGCACTTGTTCCAACTTTTTCTTCTATATAATTTTTACTATTTAATTGTCTATTTAAATATATAGAAGAATGGATAAACGTGTTCTGATTGAGATAGTCAAATTGAAAACGTTTAGTGGATCTGAATTTAATTCCTGGAAGCGAAAGACTCAATTTGGACTGAAATATGAAAATATATTCTACACTGTTTTGAGTACCTTTGCTAATACAATGGAGGATGTTGATGAATTTCAATGGAACAAGGATGATGACTTCTGGAA
Source organism: Aleurites moluccanus (assembly GCA_948193065.1). Classification (NCBI taxonomy): domain Eukaryota; kingdom Viridiplantae; phylum Streptophyta; class Magnoliopsida; order Malpighiales; family Euphorbiaceae; genus Aleurites; species Aleurites moluccanus. The sequence goes on from CANXYC010516339.1 coordinate 10,333, forward strand.
AGACTATTTATTGAATTGTCTTTCTGATCGGTTGGTAGAAGTTTTTTAGCAAATATGGGATAATTTAGATGCTCAATTTAGAAAGGAGGAGGAATTGTCAAAAACTCACATAGTTGACAAATTCATGGATTTAAAATTTAATGAAAATATGGAAATCACTCTTCAAGTAACTGATCTAGAAAATTTGAGATCTAAATTAAATAATGAAAAGATCATCATCTGTGATGCCTTCTTAGTTGGAGCAATAATTTACAAACTACCTTCTCCATGGTACACTTTTAAAACTGAAATATATAGAAAAAAGGTGCAAGTGGGACTGGATGATCTCAAACGATTCATCAGAATCGAAGATGAGAATAGAGCTAGAAATAACTTGGAAATTGCCAGACAACAGTAATCGGCTGCTAACACAATCACATATTCCAAAAAATTTTCTAGGAGATCCAAATTGACCAAAAATGAACCCCCCAGATTAGAGGCCAAAAAGACCATTTCTAAGAAGAAAAGGGGTAAGTGCCACAACTGTGGGAAATGGGGTCATTTCATTGCAGAATGTAAGGCTCCTATAAAAACTAAATCTAATACACCAAATAAAGAAGCAAATATGATAGTACAGAATACTGAGCCTCAAAATTTTATTGCTATGATCGGAAAAAGTAGAAAGGCCAGTACTTCTTCAGAATGGTGGTTAGATACAGGAGCCACATGTCATGTTTGTAAGAACAAAATGCAACTTGATGATGCTACTAAAGTCAACGAGACTATCGTTGTGGCTAGTGGAGACAAAGAAGTAGTGACTCACACTGATACAACAAATATAGCGCTCTCTTCAGGTAAAATTCTAACTCTCAAAAATGTTAAAGTAGTTCTATCTATCTTAAAGAATTTAATTTATATCAGTCTTTTAGATATTGCTGGCATGAACACTTTAATTTCTAATGGTAGAGTAACTTTATCAGTTAACTCTTGTTATTTTGGATGTGCCTATTTGGTAGGTGGTATCTATAGACTGAGTTTAGAAAATGAAACAGTTAGCCATGTTAGTTCAAATTTAATTGATCCAAAAATATTGCATAATCGATTAGGACATGTGAACTATAAGAAAATGGCTAAACTAGCTAAAACTCATAATATACCATTAGATACTTCGATCAGATTTAACAAATGTGAAGTGCGTGCTCAAACTAAAATTACTAGAAAATCTTTTCAGTCAGTTTCTAGGAGTACACAACTTCTTGAACTAATACATTCTGACTTATGTGATTTTAAAAGTTTCACAACTAGAGGAGGTCGTAAGTATTTGATAACATTTATAGACGAGTTTTCTAGATTTTGTCATATTTATCTGTTAAAATCTAAAGATGAAGTATTTGATAAATTTAAAATTTTCAAGAGTCGTGTTAAAAATCAATTAAACTTGAAAATTAAAAGACTTAGGAGTGACAGAGGAGGAGAATACAAATTGACAGAGTTCAAGGAATTTTGTAACTCTTATGGCATAATACTTGAAACTATTGCTCCTTACTCACCTCAATCTAATGGCATAGCTGAACGTAAGAACAGGACGTTAACTGAAATGTTAAACTCTGTGTTATTGACAGCTGGCATGCCTTCTTGTTATTGGGTAGAAACAGCTTTGATTGCATGTCACATCCTGAATAAAATGCCACATTCTAAGACAAATTCAATACCTTATGAATTATGGCATAAATATCCTTGTAGATATGATACTCTAAAGACTTGGGGTTGTATCGCTTATATAAGGATACCAGACCCTAAGAGACCAAAGGTAGGACCTAGGACCATCACATGTGTATACCTAGGTAGTGCAGAGAATAGTGCAGCTGATCGGTTCTTAGATCTATCTACCAATGTGGTTATAGAATCTAGGGATGCAGTATTCTTTGAGGATAAATTTCTAAAAGATCAAGGATTAACTTTATCTGGCATTATAGAAATTAACTCAGAACCTTTAATAGATATTGCACCTAATTCCTCTGACACTCCTTAAATTCATGAATCGCTACCTTTAAGAGTATCTACAAGAGAAAGAGAGTTCTCAAAACGTTTGGTGAGGATTTTATCACTTACCATTTAAAGGACGATCCATCTACTTATAAAGAAGCGATGAGATCTAGGGACTCTTTGTTATGGGCAGAAGCCATTGATGATGAAATGAGTTCTCTGTTATAAAATCAAACTTGGCAACTAGTCAATTTGCCAAAAGGGGCTAAGACTATAGGTTGTAAGTGGATTTTGAAGAAGAAACTAAATCTTGACAGATCAATAGCTCGGTATAAAGCACGTTTAGTAGCTAAAGGGTATACTCATGTCTATGGCATAGATTATTTCGATGTATACTCACCGGTCTGTCATTTGACTATGATTAGAATTCTTCTTGCATTGGCATCTATTGAACACTATGTTGTGCATCAAATGGATGTAAAGACAACTTTCCTGAATGGAGATCTAACAGAGAAAATCTACATGAACCAACCTAAAGGGTTTGTCATGAAAGGTTTCGAGAACAAAGTTT